>OU426856.1:8763284-8793284 GCA_911387685.1 Dolichovespula media | reverse complement strand
TCACGTGGGCCAGGTAATGGCGCGAGAGTGGGGGGTCGGTATATTGAAAGTTCTCGATTGAACATAGAGACTGGTGCCATCTAGCGACGAATACACGTAACAGGTAGCTATTACTCGGATAATTTCTTTTAGGTTAAGAAGCGAATGTTTTCCCGGCAACAATAATACTACCAATCACGAACAAGCTTCACGGATGTCGACCAATCAGCGATCTCGAAATCATACGAAATAATTATCGATCGTATCAGATTGATTTATACAATATATAGTTTTCCTCCGCGACATTATTTGACTTTGGCATCGCGTAAATTTATTTTCCATTCTTTCCTTTCTTTTTTTGTTCGTTCGTTTGTTAGAAAAAAAAGGTAATCATATCCGAAAAATAACTGATTTGAATATTGATTATCGATCAATCGATCGATATATGTATATTCGATTATCCTCACCAACTTGCCGTTTCGATTTATACGAAAGTAGTCGCCATTATTTTACGATAATTAGGAAATATTCGATGATGTATGCGCGAAGGTAGGCGATGTTCGACGTTCGAAAGAGAAAAAAAAAAGTAAAAAGAAAGAAGGAAAGAAGTCGTATGAAGAAAATGGAAAAAAAAATGACGAAGGACGTGCGCGGAAGGATAATTAATAGATAGAACAAATGCAGACAAAAAACATTTATTGATCTTTAAATTCCACTAAAAGGAAATTGAATTTTTTCCTTGAGGGATAAGCACAATACAAGAATGGTTTGCGTTACAATCATGCATATGAGATATTTTTGTTTTTGTTTTCTTTTTCTTTTTTCTTCCTTTTTTTTTTCTTTTCCAAGAGCCGGCGCGAGTACAGCATAAAAAAAAAAGAAAAAGAAAAAGAAAACAAAAAAAGAACTAATTTATCCAAAACGAAATCTCATCTCCATCTTTCTCGATATATCGTCATAATTTCTTTTTCTTCTTTTTCTTTTCTCTCTCTTGACAATTTTTATAACAAATTCTGGAAATATGTCATTATAGTATATATGCGTTTGTGTATATATATATATATATATATATATATATATATATATATATATATATATCGAGAGAGAGAGGGAGATGTACAGACAATTAAATATTAAAAATCATAATCGTTTCGTAAAATGTGAGCAAAAATATCTCATATTCGGGGAGTATTAAGTACCATCAATTTCTTTAGTATTTTTAATTATAATTATTATAATTATTATTATTATTTGAATTGTTATTTTTTTTTTGTTTTTTCATCATGTTCTTTTCTTCTTTTTTTCTTACATCCATATATATATATATATACATATATATATATATATATATATATATATATATATATACATATATATATATATATATATATACATATACATGTATATATATCATATAAATTAAAGCGGAAGGAAACACGAAAAACAAGCAATAAATATACTTGTTACAACATTTACCATTGGTCATACTACAAGGTACTTTGCTCATCGATTTATTTCGAGCCTGATCTCAATTTCTCCCTAGTCATTTTCAATTTTCTCATTTGAATCCATTTTAACTGTATTGTTCACTCTTAACGATTAAACAGAAGAAATCTTTCTTTTTTTGTTCTTTTGTTATTTTTTATGATTTTTTTTTAATTTTTTTTTCTTCATTTTTATTCTTTTTTAATCGAGCACGACAACGACGACGACGATTCGCCGACACGGGGGGGGGGCCCGATGGGCCCGACTCTTTTTGGCGTGTCGGTCGAAACCTTTTGGCGGGTGTAGTATTTTTTTATTTTTTTTTTTTTACGTCGACGACACTCACTGCGTTTCTCCGTGAAAAAGAGGGGGAAAAGGATGGAGAAATTTAAAAACAAATAAATAAAGTAAGAAAGAAAGGAGAACGAAGACGTGTTATCGAAAAAAAAAAAAAATAAAAATATAATAAAAAAAGGAAGAGGAAGTTTCACGGTCACCGTTTACATTATTTTTTTTTTTTACCATTCAATTTGTGTGTTCGTCCAATTTTTTGACGAAGGTATCAAATCGTATTCGTGATGATCGTACGTAAGTGATATCAATCTTTATCGTGAATATTGTTTTATCCTTCACATTAGGTTGCTCTCTCTCTCACCCTCACTCTCTCACCCTCTCCCTCTCACTCTCTCACCCTCTCCCTCTCACTTTCTCTCTCTTTCTCTCTCTCTCTCTCTCACTCTCTCTCTCTCTCTCTCACTCTCTCACTCTTTCTCTCTCTCTCTCTTTCTCTCTCTCTCTCTCTCTCTCTTTCTGTCTCTGTTTGTCTCTGTCTTTGTCTCTATCTCTGTCTCTATCTATCTTATTTACTTTTATTAGCCCAATTTTTCCTTTTCTCTGTTTCTCGAGGGAATGATTTTCTTCCAAATTTCCCCTCCCACTAATGTACGTTTATCATTAATATATTAATAATAATAATAATGATGATTATTATTATTATTATTAATATTATTATATCTATTTTGTCATTTGTTTTGTCATTATCATTAACATTAAAATTATCTACAATGATGTTAACAGAGTAATATTAATAACAATTTCATCATCATTATCATCATCATCATCTTCATCATCATCATACTCATCCTCATCATCGTCATCATCATCTTCATTGTTATTAATATTATTATTATTATAATTAATTTATTGTTAGTGTTATTACTATTAACGTTTAAATCGTTATAGTCATTGTAAATGGTAGATATATTAATAAATTTTCATTATCATCATCATCCCCCATTGTTATTAATATTCTTCTTTTTATCATTGTTAGAGCTACTTTGCTATTATTTATGTGCAAAGATGCAATATCAATAACATATTCGTTATCATCATTATCATCACCATCATCCTTTTCATTGTTAGTAATATCGTTATTATTCCTATTACTATTATTATAATTATAGTTAGTATTATTATAATTATTATTATAATTATAGTTTTTTTATGACTGACAGAGAAATCAATTGTAATATCAATAACATTTTCATCATTAGCATTATCATCTTCATTGTTATTAATATTATCATGATTATTATTATTATTATAGTTACTTTGTCATTAATATTAATACCATTAACATTAAAATTATCCCGATATTTTATTCCAATATTAATAACATTTTCATCATCCTTTATCATCATCATTTCCATTGTTATTAATATTAATATTGTAATTGTGGTTTTTAATATTATTATTAATAGTAATATTTACGCCCTGTCATTGCTGATCTCATTAGCAATATTTATATAAATGATCATGATCTCTTGATCGCGATAGGTTTTTGGCAACGACAACGCGCGTTGGATCTTATTGTTACTGTCACCGTGTTGTTTATTAATGACCATACGTTTATGAGAAACGATAGAATTATGTGAGTACATTTCTTTCGCTTTATTTTTCTTAGTTAAACAGGATTATATATCCGTGCACTCCGACGACATATAATAATAATATTAATATTATTATTATTATTGTTGTTGTTGTTGTTGTCGTTATTATTAGTTTTAATATTATTATGATTATTATTATTATTATTAATATTATTTTTGTTGTTTGCAATTATCATTATAATAATAATAATTATTATTATTGTTATGAGATTTAATACTGTCGTTTTTTAACTTTTTTATAGAAACATTTTTTCAAACATTCTTTTTTTCTTCTTTCCAGTCGTTTTTGCTTGCTTTCTTGCTTGCTTGCTTGCTTTCTCGCTTGTGCGTAAATAATCATTCAAATTTAATTTGCTCGACATTGCCGGAGCGTTCAAGAAAATCGTCATTTTTATCGCTCCAACGATTTCGTGAACGCATTTTTTAAGAGAGAGATCATAAGGTTCCGTATGGATTTAAAAGCAAATCAATTAGTCTCTTGTTTTTCATCAATAAAACAGTTAATCGACTTTTATATCCATTATTTACAGCCATTTTGTAGCGTTTAAAAAACGACGAAGAGAACGCGATAAAATTTGTCGATATACATTTAATGACAAATCTCTCTAATATATTCAAAGCGAAAGTGAAAATATTCGATCAATTTTATAAGACGATTTTATGGAAAGAAAACAGATCCTTTCGAATTTTTGCAAACGGAATAATATTGATCCATCGTTTAATCTTCTCGTCAGAGTGCAGAGGGACAACAGAGCGGACGATATTTTTTTTTTTTTAATTTTTTAATTTTTTTGTTTTTCTTTATTTTCTTCATTTCTTTTCTTTAGGTGTCATATTATACTCATTCACATACCTGAGATTAAGATCAACACGAACATCTGTTGGTCCATTCGCGTCGAGTTGTACCATTTTTTGTGTTTTACGTTTTATCATCTTTTTCTTTACCTTCGTTTTTTCGTTTCGTCTCTTTCTTTCTTTCCTTTTGTTGTATTTAATTTGTTATCTTTCTCCTTTTGTTTCATCTTTTCCTTTTTTTTTTCCTTCTTCTTCCTCTTCCTCTTCCTCTTCCTCTTTTCTTATTCTCTCTTTTTTTTTTTTTTTTTTTTTTTTCATATGCGTCGTTTAATATCTTTTTTTTTTCGTCACAGACCTCCTCGTTCTTCCTTTTTTTTTTCTTTTTCTTTAGTTGTACTTCGAGTTCGTTTGTTCGTTCGTGTGTTTTTATGTCGCATTAACCACATCCCTTTTCACAGCGATTCCTTTCGCTTCGTTATCATTAATTCTGTTTTTTTTTTTTTCTTTTTTTTTCTTTTTATTTATTTGTTTTGTTTCTTATTACATTTGTTTTCCTCTAATTCATCACTCTTCCCAGTTTTCCTCGCAACACCTCCGGACGACTCTCCTCCTCTCCTTTTGCGGCATCACAGTTGTGCGTTATCGTCGTTTCGACATTTTCCACATTTTTCTACATCCTTTCGTCTCTCCACTCTCCTACGTACCCCTTCTCTCGCTCGTCGACAATGATCCAAATGATGTTAATTCTCTCGTTAAACAATTCGAGCAGGTCATGTTTTTATTTATATTTAAGAGAGTCGGACAGAAGTGTTTTGTATTATTACTATTGTTGTCCTTGTTGTTGTTTGTTTTTGTTCTTCTTGTTTCTGTTGTTGTTGTTGTTGTTGTTGTTAATAACGAGATTTAAGGATAAATCTAAACGAACGTGTACTCTTATCGTTTCATTAAAAGATTTCAGCCGGTGAACAAATCGTATCAGGCACATTGTAGTAGTGTGTGAGATCGATCGAATTCCATTATCGATATTTTTTTACTTTACTTTATACTTTATAATTTATACTTTACACTTTATACTTTATTTTAATATTTAAATTATTTTTTTTTTTTATTTTTTTATTAATTAGCCTTAGTGTGACGCGTTGTCGCGAGTGATAATTAAATGGTAATAATTTTGCCGATTTGAGTTAACCCTCGTATTGAATGTATTCATTTATCGATTATTATTCCGAGCAAGATGGCGAATGTGTGTGTGAAAGAGAAAGAGAGAGAGAGAGAGAGAGTGAAAGAGAGAGAGAGAGATGGATAGATAGTTGATTTTCTTTAAACGAATCCGATTAATATTATTATGCGAACGAACTCGTTATCTTAATCATCTTTGTCTTTTTGTTTTGTATTATTATCATCTTTTCGCTTGGTTTTTGTTGTTGTTGTTGTTGTTGTTGTTGTTGTTTTTTCTTCTTTTTTAACTTTTTTTTTTGTTTCTTTGTACATAGGATCGTTAACGTGAATTTTTTTCGTTCTCCTTAACAAGCCAACCAACTTGATCCTTTCTCAAACGTGTAACAAGTGTAACATTAAAACGTGTAACAATTTGAAATTTTCTTTTCTTTCTAAACGTGAACAATGAAAGGAAAGATATTTTCATTTTTTCTTTTCGTTCTTATTTTTTTTTCTTTTTTTTCAATTCGTGGCACACATAAAAAAAAAGAAAAGAACAATGCGCCGATGATCAGATCCCAAATCTTGAAGGTTTGGCGTCGATTATCAAAAAAAAAAAAGAAAAAATATTTAAATCGAATCCCTCAGTGTTATTTATATATCTATATATATATATATATATATATATATATATATATATATATATATATATATTTTATTTTTTTTTCTTGCTTTCAATTATATTTTGTTCTTCTTTTTTAACTTAAGACTTTCGGCATCAAGGTGTCTCTCCAATTTATTAAACGGAGTCGACGGTAAATTTTTCAAACGATACGTCAACAAAAAAGAAAACGAGCCAATCGTATGTTGACATAGCCGCGATAATAAAATTTACGTGTAACATTGATTCGAATTTTCGCGGGCTTCCAAATATCTCGCACGTATCGCGCGCCAGTCGAAAACAGGGATCGAGTTTTCTTCTTCTGTTTTTGTTTGTTTCTTTTTAATTTTTTTCTCTGTTTCTTTTTTTTTTTTGTAATCCTTCAATCGTCAAATTCTCGTTCGCATTTTAACGAACGACAGAACGACTATATAAATTATTCGACGTCGCGTTATAAAAAAAAAAAAGTATTTCCACTTGAAGTTTCGATTCGAAGTTCGCGCTCTGATCAAATCGAGTTCTGATCGTATTTTGCCCTTCAAGATTATAGCGATCGAGTTTTTCTCCCTTGGTTTCTTGAATCGTTTTCATTTCTCATTTTATCGTACTAATAATGCCTCGTTATCGTTCGTTATTCCTTTTCACCTATCATCGACAGGAAGACGCGGTATTTACTCTTCGGTGGTTATTATCAATATTCTTAATATTACCATTAATATTATTATTATTTGGAATAGTAGTAGCGTCAGCATTGTTATGTATATATTTAGTCATTTCTTCCTTTGTCCCAATATTTATTTTATTACGTTTAATATCTACTTCTATTTAATCGGTTTTTATCAACTTCGACATTGATTTGCCCTTTTTCTTATGTTTAGTTATATTTTTCAATTAATTATATTAATCAATCAATTCATTCATACATTCATTCATTCATGCATTCATTCATTCATTCATCCATCCATCCATCCATCCATCCATCCATCCATCCATCCATCCATCCATCAATCCATCCATCCATCCATTCATTCATTCATTCATTCATTCATTCATTCATTTATGCATTCATACATTCGTGCATTCATTTGTCAACCCTTTTAACCTAATTAAAGGGGAAAGGTAAATTTGTTATCTGTTTAACTTCAGTTTTCACGTAAATATGACTTATGTACATACATACGTACGTACATACGTACAAATTTATATATAAATACATACATACAATAATGCATACGTAAGATTCGATTTGTATTAACCAAAATCGATATCTCTTTATGACGAACATCAATTAAAATTTTTCGTACATGTCTGGCTTCTCATTAATCATTAAAGGGTTTATCATCGATTTTGTCAAGTAATCATTTGTCATCCATTTATTCTTCTTCTTCTTTGTTCTTTACTTTCCTCTTTTCACCTTTGTTTGTTTCTTTATTATTTTGCAATAATTTTCCAAAGAAGAGGTGAAAATAATCGTTTCGTAAATTTGTTCGAATAACAAATCGCTACGTTATCGTTTAAAAAAAATTATATTCGTTCTGACAGGACGATGTTGTTATAAAAAAAAAAAAAGAAAAAATACATATATATATATATATATATATATATATATATATATATGTATATTAGAAAAAAAAGTTAGAATAATAAAAAAACTTCCATTATTTTTTTTTTCTTTTTTTTTTTAAGCGAAAAAATCGTCACAGATGCGTCACCATCTCCTATCTTCACCATTAAAAATATTCGCGATTCGAACGAATTCGTCGCGATTCATAGAAAAATGAAAATTTTTACGACGATATCTCGATAAATTATTTGGAACATTTTTTTGAGGTATACATTAATGCGTTTTTAAAGATATTAAGCGATATTCGATGATATCGAATGCAATTTAATAATATTAAAGGAGAATTTAAAAAATTTGAAGAGATTCGTTACATTTCTCCGTTCCTCCAAACCCCCCCCCCTCCTCACATACCGATCGATCGATGAAACGTTCGTTCTCTTTTTTCCTTCTTTTTTTTTTTCTTTTACTCCTCTTTCTCTCTTTTCTTTTTTTGTTTTTTTTTTTTTTTGTTTGAATAATACGTAACAATAATCTAAGAAAATTATAACGAACAAGCTTAACCAATGTCACGTACATTTCCTGCATATATCGCGTTCTCTAATTAAATTAAATACACAGTCACGAACATCGCATAAATATTTGAATGATTTTTCGTTTAATATATCGCGTTATAAATGTATATCATTTCGGGAACGTTCAACGTTCAACATTTGTACTCATGCGCGCACGCGTTTTTCATAGACGCGTTTTTGTGAAAAAATAGAAATATTTTCTTCTGCGTATAAAATTGTATATCTAATACGTATTCTTCAATAATTAATTCGAGGTATTATTCATTCTGTCGTTCGACAAAATTTAGATGTATAAAATTCTGCATTGGGACGGAAAATTTGTTAAAGCAATCGTTTCGATTATTCGCGCTATTTGCGATATCACTTTTTAGTCTTTTTCATCGATGGACATTAACACGTTAACTGTATTACAGTCGGGCATACGTTACGATCCACATCGAGTTCTCTACTTAAGCGATTGATTATATATTATATCATTGCGATTATATAAGAATATATATATATACGATTATATATGATTATATATTATTATTATTATTATATTAGTATATATTATATCGTTCGATCGTAATTTCGTTTGATCCTTAGATCGTTTGGGGCGTATCAGCCCCAATTTACTTGAACAAAAGATTTTTGTTAAACGATTCGACAGGGAACGTGTTAATATGTCGAAGAAATTAGAACAACTATCATTTTTAATTACTTCGATTAATTGATTAATTAACTTTACGTGTCCGCGACTGTATAGATATATTTAATTAGCCCCACTCGAGTAATCACGTACGTACTTTCGTACGTTCATAATTCATACTTTTCGATTACGTCCTACTTAAAAAAAAAAAAAAAAAAAAAAAGAAAGAAAGAAAAAAGAAAAAAAGAAAATCGTGATTGAGAAGCAATCGTTTCGTTTACTTTTTGATATGTAAAAAAAAAGAGAGAAAGAAAGAGAGAGAGAGAGAGAGAGAGAGAGAAAGAAAAGAAACGAAAACTTAAAGTAAAGGATAATAGGCGAATAAAAAACAGAACAAATAAAAAAATAATACTAAAAATTGAACGGTCACGATTATTTTTTATGCCAATTTTTATATTATATTTTTTTTATATTATACTCCGATATCAATGTTATATCACGATCGATTTATCTCACGATCGATTTATCTCACGAACGTTTCTCGTTTTATTTTTCCCCCGTTGTTTCACTCTTTTTTATCTTTTCTTTTTTCTTTTTTTTGTTTTATTACTTCATGATCGCTCCCTCAATCGTTTCTCTCGGGAGACAAAAAAAAAAACATAGAAAATAATTCATCCTCCAGGTGATCGTTTAGGATCAATTAATAACTGCAATTATATCATCACCACCCTGTCTAACCTATATATCTTTTTATCGCGAATTGCAAGACTGAAAATAAAAAAAAAATATATATATATATATGTAAATAAATAAAAAAAAAAAAAATTCTCGTCGTACTCCTCAACCTACAGCAATTCAAATTCTTCGACTTCGACCAATCTGGGCCGATTAATTAAAATTCAAATTAATTCATCTCCAACGTCCCTAGCTGAAACGATCTCTTTTCAAATCTCTCCTTCGTTCGAACATGTCTTCATAAGAAAAAAAAAAAAAAAAAAAAAAAAAGAAGAGAACAAAATCGCCAATCGAAGGGCCAACTTTAACACAAACAAAGCCAACGCAGGATTTGTTTTCCTCAAATTCTTTCTTTCTCTTTATCTTGACTTTTCATTTTCCATTGTTATTTTTCGATAGATCTAAACAATTGATCAGACAAAATCAACGAAACCCTATTATAGATGCGATAAATATTATACGTTTTATACGTTTTATACGATTAAAATAATTCATTCAGTTATGCATTCGAACTATACGTACGAGCACGCGCGCCTCCATTCATTTGCATACGGAAAAGCAGACACACCCATACAAACAGAAAGACACAAAGAGACACAAATACCCATACACACGAAACGCATAAAATCAATGATACGGAGAGATACAAAAATAATCAGTCGATCAATCAATCAATCAATCAATCAATCAATCAATCAATCAATCAGTCAATCAATCAGTCAATGCAACGTAAACAAAGAAACGAACTCACGTGAGATTCGTTGGAAACATTCGAAATCAACATGCACACGTTTACGATGGATCACTGTCATGTATGTATGATGCGTGTACGCGTGTACGCGTGTATGCGTGCGTGCGTGTGTATGTTTGTAAATGCATGGGTGAATATTTGTACGCTTGTACGCGCGTTTATGTATGCATGTACGCACGTATGCGTGTCTTGTGAGAGTTTTCAAATTTCCCTAGATTACTCGAAGATTGTGAATTAATATCCAGAGTTTGTACGCTCTCTCGTCAGGACACACGTGCACACATACACGCACGCACGCACGCACGATCGCGCCCCCCACACACATACATCACACACACGCACACGCACACACACACAAACGCACACACATACACATGCGCATTAACATACTCATTTATCCTCTCAGCTATATGTACTTGTATGCGACATTGGAGTTCAAATAGAAGGAGGTAGTTTAGGTTCATAAGAGCCGATGAGAATGTCGCGCGTTACATACACACTCCTCAAGTGTATTATTATTATTATTAATTAGTATTAGTTATTATTAATTATTATTATTAGTAGTAATAGTAGGTATTAACTTTTCTTCACTTCTTGTTACTCAACTTTTTTTTTTTTTGTTTTTTTTTCTTAGCTTTGTTTTTTCTGTTTTTTTTTTATCTTTTTTTCATATTATCCTTTCTTTTTTTTTTTTGTAGGATTTTTGTTTTGAGATTTTTTCTGACCATTATTACTCCTCGCTTTTCCCTTCTCGCTACTTCTCATTTGATTTTTCATTTTTTACGTGTTCGACTTTAAATACACACATTATACACACACACACACATACATATATATATATATATATATATATATATATATATTATACATATATACATATATATATTTATGTATTATTATAGTTAGATTGATTCACGTTAAAGCGACATAACACTTACGACGATCCTCACAGAATCGATCTTTTTCTTTTTTTTGGTTTTGTTTTCTCATCTTTTTTCTTTAAGTTTCTCTTTTTTTCACTTTTTGTTCTTTTTTTTTGTTTTTCATTTTATATATAACCTTCGTCAATCGGTGTACGTTTTCTTGTTTTCACTTTTCTCCTTTGTTTTGGTTTTTGTTTTGGTTTTTTTGGCTTTTTATTTTCAATTTTTTTTTTTAATTTTATTTTGTCGTCGTTGCCGCGTTCGTTTGTTTTTTTCTTCACGAAGAATGTGATAATATATTATACATATATATACATATATATATATATACCTGTATGTATATATATATGTATATATATACATGTATATACATTTATTTTAATCCCTTTAGTATGTATTTTATATATCCGATTTTCGTTACTTAATTTCCTTCCACTTGTACACCTTTCACTTTTTTTTTTTTTTTCATTTCTTTTATTATATTTTAATTTTTCAATTTTTTTTGTCTTTTTTGCTCTTGTTTTGGTTTTTTGGGCGTAATTTCGTTTTGAGATTATTTTGTTGTTTTCCTTTTCCTTCGTTCATTTTTGAAGGGGGTTGGGGGGTGTCTTTTTTTCGCATTTCATTGTTACGTCTCTCGGACAGTACGTTTGATATTACTTCATCGTTTTTTCGAGGATGTTTTTGCGATAGAATCGATAGCCGATTATTAATCGATATAATCGATTAGTCACGAAATCAGTGACAAGCCATTTGAACGTATCCCACATGATACATACACATGGACGTTTGATCCTTTTTTTTTTCATATTCCATTTTCCTCTCACTTTGTCTCTTTTTTCTATTTTCACATCTCCGGGTTTTTTGTTTGTTCGTTTTCTTTTTGGTTATGCGGGGAGTAACATTTGTTTCAGTCATCGCTTTTCCTTTTGTCTTTGTCATTTATACTTATATTTTTTTTTTCTTTTTTTTTTTTTTTTTCATTATGTTATTCGCTCGGGCTTTTTACTTTTTTCTTTTCTTTGAGTTTTTCTTGTCGGTCATTGTTATCTGTGTCTTCGATCGTTCGTCAAATTGTTTTCAAATTCTTTTAATCAAATCAAACTTCCATACCTTGTTAGGGCCTATTTCGCTGACGTAAAGTGACGTGCCATTTGGGGATATACCGATGTCGTGCGGATTTTGAAAATTCTATATAAGGAAAATCATAAAAAATATCGTATTAACGAGTATCATTGGAAATGACCCTTTAGTTTGTTGTTTTCTTTTCCTTTTCTTTTTTTTTTTTTTTTTTTTTACGTAACACGACATAAGACGGGAGTTTACTTACGCCGTATTCGGGGAACCATAGATTGCTGATTTTTTGAGTATATGGATTTATCATGTAGCCTACTGCTCTTGAACTGTACACCATCTTATTCACGGCGTAAATCCAATCACCTGTGTTACGAGAATAACAATAATAATAATAATTATTATTATTATTTTTATTTTTATTATAATTATAATAATAGCAATATTAATTTGAGCGAGCTAGCGTTTATTTTATTGAAAAAAAAAAAGGATCATGCTTCTACGATATACAATAACGACTCGTTTATATTGTTTTTGGATTCATCATTTCACGTGTAAAAAGGAAGTCATTGAAATTTTGGAAATACGAAAGAAAGGAAACAAAAAAATAAAAATAAAAATTTGCCCGACACGTCTTTCGAATTTGAAGAAAGTGTAATATTAATTTTTTCGAATGATACGGACAAATGTTGACCGCCATCTTATAATTAAAAAGAAGTAACAATGAAAATCATAATAACAATAATAATAATAATAATAATAAAAGATACTTACGATAAGAGGCAACAGCAAAAACTCGACCAAAGAACGAGATAGAATAGGGTGGTTTGTACATCGCAGTTTCCGATTCAGAAGTTTTAACATTTATGCAAAACACTCTTCCATTTTCCCGATCGGCAATGCAGAGATCTCCATTGGACAGTATCGTTAACGAATGTGGTATCAGTAGATTAATCCGCTCTAAAAGAAACATTTTTCATTCGAATTATTACTCGATATTATGTGAAATCGATTAGATATATGCATTATTCACGAACAAACGACGTAACGATCACGTTTGAAACGAAGCTTCGAAGTTCGATTGGATGTCGATCAAAAATATTTAAAAAAAAAAAAAAGAAAAATGAATGGATACGTTCGAATGTCTGATTCGAAACGCAAAATTTTTTAACAAAGCGTAAAATAATAACGATCGATTAATCACATACGAGAGTACGTATAATTCATTCGCCCCAAAGTATCTACGAATAAAAAAAAAACAAAAGAAAAAAAAATAATCGGACACGCGATATATATATATATATAAACAATCGTTAAAAAAAAAAAAAAAACAATTAACGCGACAGAGTTACGACGTTCCGAATTGATATTCCGAGTTCGAGTTAAAGTCGAATTCATTTGCGAATGTATAAATCAATATTCCCATAATTTTTCTATTCGAACTCTATCAGCAAACTTTTCGATTAAATATTTTTATCTTTCTTCATTCCTTCCATTTCTTTCTTTCTTTCTTTTTTCTCTCCATCAAAATCGACATCCATTGATCGTCGCTCGCGTGTATATCGTTTATCCATAGATTCTATCACAAATATCTATCGTTTAACTCGTGATGATAATACCGATCAAACGAATATGTATAAAAGTGAATAAAAATGAATAAAAATGAATAAAAATGACGACGGCGCAGCAGGTACTGCGACGATGGGAGAGGAGTGGAGGGTCGAAGCCAAGGGTTTGAAGCTAGCTGGGTTCGAAGTGGGGCTTGTGCGGGGGTGGGTGGTGGGTGGTGGCTCGTTAAGCGCGAAAACGAAAAAAAAAAGAAAAGAAAAGAAAAAAAAATCATTGAATGGAGTGACGTACACGACGAGGACTACGACATTTGAATATCTATTTATAATGACAAAACGCACGCAATGATTATTTCGTAAAAGTTTACGTAAAAAATGGCCGACAGAACAACGTACGTCCTTCTATGGTGTATCGTGGATTTCCATTTGAATCGAAGAGAACGATCCTACGATTGCAGTATCCGTCGGCAACGTAGATCTCGCCTGTCGACTGTGACACCGTTACCGACGTTGGTTGACAAAAGTGTTCAAGGTCGTTCCCCGGTTCGAATCGTTGACCAAGAGTCAATTCGAGAATCCCATTACTGTCGTACTGTTTCGGAGAGAGATAGAGATAGAAATAGAAATAGAGATAGATAGAGAGTGAAAGAGAGAAAAAAAAAAGTAATCAAATAAACCGGAGGGAGGAAAAGATAAGATGAGAAAAGTTAAAGGGAAGAACGATGGATGGTAAACGTGAAGATAATAGAAAGAAGAAGAAGAAAAAAACAACAACGACAAGGATGACGATCGAAACTTTTTGTCATTCTTTGTTGTAAAGGATGAGGGGTATGGGTATGGGGTATGGGGTATGGGGTATGGGGTATGGGGTATGGGGTAGGGTACATATCTGTACGTCATTGTTACATCTTCTACAACCCAAACGTATGGAGACTATTTTTTATTTTATTTTTTTTTTTTTATTTTATTTTGTTTTATTTTATTTTATTTTATTTTATTTTATTTTATTTCGTTTTATTTTATTTTGTTTTATTTTATTTTATTTTATTTTATCTTTTTTCTTGACAATCTTAAAAAAAAAAAGTAAAAATAAAAAAAGGAGTTGCTTGATCTTCTTCTCTTAAGGAAGAGAAACGAAAGATTATTTTACGAGATACGACGACGGCTTAACGATACGTACGTATTATAAAGGAAAAAAGAAGAGGAGGAAGGAAAAAAAATTCTTAATTAATTTTACACTTGATTTTGTGCAAAAAGAGGGGCAGGAAGAAAAAAAAAAAAAAGGAAAAGACATTCCCTATGGAATAAGAAAATCGATCGTATCGGATTATGAAATTATTGTTGGACACTTTCGCGTAACAGCCCCCAAGCACCTCTGAATTATCCCAACTCGCAAATATGTGCGCTGTGTCGTTGAATAACAATTTTTTTTTTTTTTTGTTTTTTTTTTTTAATATATACACCAATATAAAACAAAAAATATCCATATACCCGTCGTATCTCGAGAATTAATTAAAAAATTTGATTTCTTTTTAATCGATGCCGAATAAATATATCCCGACTTCGAAAATTTAGAAACAACTTTTTCTTTCCTTTTTTCAAATTTTTATTTTTCATCTTCTTTTTTGTTATCGACCTGCGTTACAAGAGAGAGAGAGAGAGAGAGAGAGAGAGAGAGAGAGAGAGAGACGGGTGTAGATGCGGGTGATAGACGAGGAAGGGTGGAGTAGGGTGTGGTTCAGTGAAGGCTGGGTGGAGTAGGGGAGGGTAGAGTGTGGGTGGGTGAAAGGTTAAGTGGGTGGAGTCTGAGTGGGTGGGTGGAACAGGGGTAAAATCAATATGATAATAATAATTACTATTCAATCGTTACCTTAAAAACTTGATGAAGAGCAATATCGGTCAGCCAAACGTTTCCAAAAACGTCGATGTGTATACCGTGTGGCAAATAAAATGTGTGATTACCCCAACCCCGTATAATTTCACCAGTAATCGGGTTCAACGTTAGAACGGTATTCTCTTTAATCGGTCCTTTATATTCTTCCTGATAAACGTTGTCATCGGTGAAGGTACTGTTTTTCAATAAAATCGTATTAACGTTACTAAACGATCATTTAATTACATGAACGAAAATACGATTTCGTTGGACGAATTCTTTATAAAATCGATGTAACTTTTTTTTTTTTTTTTTTTTTTTTTTTTAACGACAAATATTCGTTCATTAAATCGTAATTTTATTTTATTACCGTATAGATTGTAAAAAAAAAAAAATATATATATATATATATATATATATAATATAACAAAATTCATCGTCATAGTTCCGACATCAAGTCGCCATCTTCTTATTACTTATAATAATCGATGTGTATATATATATATATATATATATATATATATATATATATATATAACTTTTTTTTTCGATTTTCATATGAAAGATACGACGAAATTCATTCTAATCGTTTTTATATTTGAACACTTTCGTCTTATTGTCACCGTATATAAAAACTCGTGAATGTAAGTTCTACCATATGTTTAATCTCGTACGAGCGAACGATTTATTTCACGCAAGAGTAAAATAGTAATAATAATGATAAGAAAAAAAAAAAGAAAAAAAAATACAAGAACGATAAGAAATTACTTACTCGTATCCCCACGATCGATCGGCCCGATGGAAGACGACAGGATATCCCGAAGGATCCACCGAGACACCAGAAATCTGGCCAAGATTTTCTGGCCCTAACCAATCTTGATTCTCCACCGGTATTAACAGCCTATCCTCCATTTCAACGTTTATCAACTTCTACGATGAGGCGGGGGTGGGGCGAGAGGAAGGAAACAAAGAAGAAGGAAACAAAAATCAAACGACGATCAGATCGTTCGAATGAGTTAACGATAGAATATAACGATATATATATAATATAATAAATATATATAATATAATATATAATATATATAATATATATATATATATATATATATATATATATATATATAAATGAAATCAATATATATAAAAGAAACCAATATATATATATATATATATATATATGAAACTTACCGATAAAATGTCAGACCAGTCCTCGTTGGGGGTTAAATCCCTCTCAAAAGTCCTTGGACCATCGAGATCCGAAGTGGCGTCATCGATAAAGGATAAACCAAGTAAAATAAAAAGGGCTTGAACGATGACCTTCCACGACGACGACATTGAAACACTTCGAGATCTTTTTCCCCCGTGTCTCATACGTGACCAAGTGACTAGCTACAAATTATCTTCTCCTTCTCGTTGAACTCCGATCGATAATTTTTTCTCCCTCTTCTTTATCTCTCTCTCTCTCTTTCTCTTTATATCTCTCTCTTTGTCTCTCTCTCCCTTCTCTCACTCTCTTTCGCTCTTTATATATATATTTATATATATGTATATCTCTCTCTCTCTATATATATCTCTTTCTCTTTCTCTCTCTCTTTCCCTCTCTCTCTCTCTCTCTCTCTCTCTCTCTTCTCTCTCTTCTCTCTCTTCTCTCTCTTCTCTCTCTTTACTCTTACGAGCGCGCGCGCGCAAGCAAGCACGCACGTACGCTTTAAGAGCAATAAAAAAGGATCAAAAATTCGTGCACGAGAGACGTCGAGACACGAGTATGTTTAATATCGATTAATAATAAATATAATTAATATAATCGATGATACGAAAATTATGGGCGTATAACGACGTTCGACGATCGGGTGGTTGTAATCGACGATAATCTAAATCGAATCGAAAGATAATACATATATATATATATATATATATACATATATAAAGTTCGTTAAAACGTTCGTTACACCCCTTTGTATGTATTTCATGAAAAAATGGTACTTACGACGTTGTTACAGGAAATTAGTTGTCTCGATACGACGAAGTAGACATACGAAGACGGACGAACGAAACAGGAACTTATTCGGCGTTGTTGGTAGATAAAGGGAAAAGGAATGACGTAGGATTGAATGAGTTTTTACGATGGAGAGAAAGAAAGATAGAGAGAGAGGGAGAGAGAGAGAGAGGGAGAGAAAGCGAGAGAGAGAGAGAGAGAGAAAGAGAGAGGACGAGAGAGAGAGGGGTGAGAGCGAGAATGATAGATGGAGCAAATAACGAGAAAAGAAAATAGATTAAATTAAGGTTAAGGGTTTAGGTATCGATTATTCGAATATCGAATAATTTGTATATTTTTGGAACATTAGATAGGATTGGCAGGGATCGGTGTAAGATGGATCGAGAAATAATATTCTAACGAGGAAAATTAATTTTATAATGGATATTAAAAGGGATAGAAGTAAAGAAAGGAAAAAGGGACAAATTAGGTGGGGACCAATTATGAAAAGTAAATTTTGATCTGACAGCTGGCGAACGTGTTGTACTATCAACCGTTCGTAGCCAACTGCACTTGGTCCAGGATCCTACGGCAGGACCTGCCTGCCTCCCGTCATATCTCTCCCGGTCAACTGGGCCAATCGATATGCGCGCGCACAAGTGATGGCGCTTCAGAAATCCCGGCCAAATTGCGTATATATATATTATATATTATATATATATATATATATATATATATATATATACATACATGCGCGCGCACACACATATATATATATATATATATATATATATCTATACTGCGTAGTAGGATGGTTAGTAAGATGATGTAGACTTTCTCGTTTATATTTCTTGAACGAAATACTCTTAACCATGAAAAACTCAGACGCCCTTGGCGTAAGTCGATTCACTCCTCTATATTACATTTCTCCTTGGCAATGAATAAATACATTTCATTGATATCCCCCGTCGCAACCTCTCGTGTCCAATTGTAATATGGTCGCATACTCAATATGGTCGTATCCTCAAGATTGAACGTTTCAAAACGTTTCATCAACGAATCCTCTCTCGTTCGTTGTACTTTTTCAAAATATCGTTCTTTCTTTTTTAATTTCTTTTTTTTGTGCCCCTTTTCCTTCGATTCGATACACGCACGAATCAGAAACAAAAACTCGGAGCTTAGATAATTAATTGTTCATTACAATGACACTTAGGATAAAAGTTAAATGGAATTGGTCATATTAAAATCACGAGATTTACGAATTTTTATATATATATATATATATATATATATAAAAATGCGCCACGAGTATAACGTCGGAAAATTTTTTTATTCACGGACACTGCGTTAGATAAAAATTAGATGAAGCTTGATAAGTCCGATGATCATCACGACCTCTTTAAAAGGACAATTTTTACGCGTTCTCTCGCACAGACACACACACACACACACACAGAGAGTCAAGAGACATACACCCAATCACGATTTCATTTGGATCATTATAAAATAAAATCATTTAATATATATCATAGGTTTGTGAAAATAAACAATAATCTTTCCTTTTATCATTTATATATATATATATATATTTTTTTTTTTATTATAACATCTTCAAGATGTCGATATACATGGATAAATTACAATTTTGACGAGTCGTTTTTGTCTTTCTTTATTTTTTTTTTTTTATTCGTTTGTTTTATTTTTCTTTATTTCGCATGAAATTACATGTAATTTTTACAGAGTAATATCACAAAAATTTCACCTGCTTTACCCTTCTTAAATACTTCAACTAATTATTAAGCCCTTTTGTGTGCTCGTATTCGTGTGTATTATAGCCCTTTTATGTGCTTGTATTCGTGTGTGTATTATGTGCACGTACGTACGCGTGTTTTCTATTATTTCTATCATAACAATTAATTTAATAGATTGTGATAAAAGTAAAGCAGGAAGTTCGAAGTGTTTGATTTTTGTTATTTGATTTCAACAAGATTAAATATTAAATATTACAATATATATGTATGTATATATGACAAGAGAGTGGCAGTGATATATAAAGATTTTTTTTCGTAAATGTGAGATATAATTATATTGAAGCAATTCGATTAGGTCGTATAATTTCAGGCGACGTAATTTTTTTTTCGTTTTTTCCTTTCTCTTTCTTTTTTCATTTCCCTTCCTTCCTTTCGTCCAACTCCACTATTGTCATCGCGAAATTTTGGAAGACTTAAAGAAACTTATATAGTGCAATATATCGTGAAAGATATTTCATATTTTTTCCCCTTCATCTCCTTCATCTTCTTCTTCGAAAAATTCGATGTGTTCGCGAAATAAAATCAATAAATTATTAATACTCCATAGGAAGTGTATCGTTATTATTATTAATTTTTTAATTTGTTTTTTGTCCTTCTTTTTATCCTTTCCTTCTCATATACTCCCTCCTACGGAACGTATAGTGTACCTGCTATTACTACTGATTAGAAATTTCATGGCAGTAATAAAGAAGATACGCGTGCCTTATAATTTATAACAATTTTAAGAGTCACAGTATAATAAATATACGTTGTAAAGAGACAATAAGGGAAGAGGGGAGTGGCGATTCAAATACAACGCTTCGAAGGTGGTTCTATCTCGATGTTTAGATTGAAATATTAATTAATCGATTAATTCATAGATATACCAATCGATAATATCGAACATTATCGATAGATTTGTATATAACAACATGGGTGCCGCATGAATAACTCGTGAACATTTTTTGAATAATATATCATATTCAATGATGAAATTTGTAGGAAGGAAAAAGGCAATTAGGCATTAATTAACTACAAATTTCATCATGACTACCTAATACATATATAAATATATATATATATATATATATATATATATATATATATATATATTAGTCAATACTACGATTTATAGTCATTTCAACCGGTGCCATATAAAAAACGTTCGAAATATTTCAAAAATTTCGTTTTGATTCGATTACGTTTGATTCTATATATCGATTTCTCTTATTTAAAAACGTTAATTGGGTGCAAGAGAATTTGAGATTAAAGATTTTCTGGGATGTCGCTCGTCGCGGGGAGGGGGGAGAGACGGGGAGGGGGGAGAGACGGGGAGGGAGAACGAGGTGTAGGAGTAGGAGGGGTTGGAGGAGGAAATATTTGATTCGACGTGGCATAGACGTAAACAGTACTAGATATTATACATGTGTATCTGTGTGTGTGTATGTGTGTGTGTGTGTATGTATGTATGTATGTATGTATGTATGTATGTATGTATGTATGTATGTATGTATGTATGTACGTACGTACGTACGTATGGATCTACTCGTTGCCCCGGTTACTTATCGATTTCCAGAGTTAGCGAGGTTTCCGGCTGAGTCCAAATATAGCCTGTGCGCGTCATACTGCAATGTGCATCGTAATATCTCCCAGGGGAACGGCAATAGGACCATCTTGGACAACGGCAACGAAATTTACTATGAAACTCCTCCTTGCAAACCTCGTTCCACCAACAGGTTCTCTAAATTATATTAACGAGGTAAAAAAGTAGATTTATTAGATATATATATATATCTAATAAAAAAGTAGATTTATTAGATATATATATATATATATATATATATATATATATATATATATATATATATATATGTCGTATATTTCGACAATTTCGAACGTTTATGCGGAGTCAGTCGTCATTTTTGTCAAATATTTTTTCTCTTCTCCTTTTTTTTCTACTCCTCTCTCTCTCTCTGTTTTTTCCTTCTGACCCCCCTTTCCCCGTATCCCTAAACTTCCCCTCGTAAACGTTATCGTCACCATTCCCGTCCATCGAATCTCTCGCAAATCTTTTATTCTTTTTTTTTTATTTTTTTCTTTTTCTTTTGTTGAAAAATAGGCAAGAAAAGGAAGAAGAGAAACGTTTGCGGCATAGACTGATTTTTTCTTATATATATATGTATATATATATATATATATATATATATATTTTTTTTTTTTATTTCTCTTTTTAAATTGATTCTTATGAAACATTGCCTACCTCTGCTAAGTATCCTCTGACACTCTGGTCGCTATAATTTCTCTTTCCTATAATGTGTCTCGCATTGACGTAATAAACCCCGATTAATAGAATTAATGTAGCCATCATTAAGAATCCCGTTTTTTCCTGTTAACATCACAATGTATTGTTAAAATTAAGAGGAAGAAGAAGAAAAAAAGGAAGGAATAAAAATATATATATATATATATATATTATTTATGCATATATCGTGTTTGATTATAAACAACTATATATATACATACATACATATATCTATATATATGTGTGTGTGTATACAAAGACACATACAAACATAGAAAGAGTCGAAAGTAACGAGTAGAAGACCCGTGCGATGTGACACCAAAGCAACAGCTGTTAGCAACAGTTAAGCTTATGCTCTCTGATCGATGATAAAACGGGAAGGAACAAACACGTTATAAATTATTAAAAAAAAAAAAAAAATTATATATATATATATATATCGATCGAGAATTCGATAAGATGAACCATATAATAGTGTTACGATCGCAACGAGATATATCAAGTCCTTTCGATTCCAACATCGTGAAGCTCGAACGAACGAGAATTAAACTAGAAACACAACTTACTTTGCCCGGCATCTTCGGTCTCTCTTTTAACCCTTTTTCGCGTGTGTCCCTTTCTTTCTTTTTTTTTTATATATATATATATTTCTCTCTCTATCTCTCTCTCTCTCTCTCTCTCTCTCTCTCTCTCTCTATCTATCTCTCTTTATCTCTCTCTCTCTCTCTCTCTCTCTCTCTCTCTCTCTCTCTCTCTCTCTCTCTCTATGTCACAAACGTGTTATCACGAAACCACGAGGAGAACGATTTGTTACAAACGTCAATATTATTTTAATTTAGCATCGACGAATATATATTTTTGAACACTATTTCAGATCAAATGCATTTCTTCGAAATGGTTGCGACCAAGAAGCATGATACCTTGCACGATGCAAGTCGTGTTACGGGAGGGGTGGGTGGGGGTCGTGGGGCGGCGGTGGGACGGTTGGGTCGAGGACGGAGGGCGGAGAGGGCTGGTGGGGGGGCAGCTAAAATGCGTCCCGGGCATGCGTGCATCTTACACGATATAAACGAACGAACCTCCATTGCATCCTTTTATGGAGGGGGAAGGGCGGGGTATAGGTCAGAGAGTACTCCACCTTTTTTCTCTTTTTCATTTTGGATATCCGCAATCGATCGATTTTATATTTAATTGAAATCGTTATGAAAAGGGTTCAGATCGATTTATTTTACCTTATAATAACCTTCGTACTCTGTTGTTTATTTTTCTTTTTTTTCTTTTAAATACAAATCATTTTTGATCATCTCGTCTCTTTATTATATCCCATTTGTTGTAACCTTCAATGATATAACAACTCTCGTCGCAGATTTTACTCGTTATAACGGTATAACCGAGGTTTGAATATTTCGCGGGTCACAATGTACGAACTCGATTTCGTTCTCGTTCTCGTTCTCGTTCTCGATATCGAACGAATTGACCAATCGAGTCGCTTGCCTCGCATGTTCCAGTACGAGGATCTCTCATTCCTCTTCTGCTTCGAGTCCGATATTTCTGTGTTTATTCGCTTATGTATTTCTGATTTTAAGGAGTTTGCAATTTTATTCGATAAATATGGCGTATCGTGCGTTACTAGGTAGATGCACCAAGGGATTAACCGTCAATGGGAACGAACGGTATGTCGATATTGCGTTATGAGTATCGTCTTGCGTATTAATTTTACGATTATTGACATGGTCGGATAAACATAACCTAATATGCCTTTATATAACTCCATAATGTTTTTAATTTTCTATAATCGTCGACATAAAGTAAGTTACTGTTTCAACGTTTGCAGCTTTATAAAATTATTCTCCACGTCTTCCATTAAATTAGAAAAAAAAGGAGGAACGAAGGAAGGGCATTCAAAAGGGTTAAGCATACCCGTAGAAAATGATGTGTTCCGTTCTGGCATCGGGGCAACATCCGAAATATCTATAACGGTGCCAATCGCAGAAGACATCGGCGCTGTATCAGGAGTACCAGACGAACATATTAAAACGCGCATGGTTCGCATATATCAACCTCCTAAGAATTCTATGCAATCTGGCACCGACAATACTAACTACTGGCAGATAGATTTCGATACCCGCGAGCGTTGGGAAAATCCATTGATTGGATGGACTTCGACGTAAGTAATTGTATAATTAATTTCATTGTCCTAATGCGATCACTTTTATAGCAAGTACGATTATTAATGCTATTCGATTGAAATAATATTTCCGTTAAGGGGAGATCCATTGTCCAACGTAAAAGTCGATTTTGCCAGTAAAGAGGCGGCTATCTTGCATTGCCAAAAAATGGGCTGGAATTATTACGTTCAAAAGCCGAATCAGGTTGGTCCAAAGCCTCGTTCTTATGGATCTAACTTTGCGTGGAACAAACGCACCCGGGTTTCTACGAAGTGATGCAAAGTGATGATAAATAATAGAGGTACTATCGTTAGTCATTGAAGTTTGTAAATAATAATTATAATAATAATAATAATAATAATTTAATTCTATGTATAAAGAGACACTATAAGTCGGTTGAATAAACTAATGAAATGAATTTTGGAAAAAACAAAACAAAAAAAGAAATGACATGTAAGGAGTGCACAATCCCGTAATAAAATCCTCAGCGCTATCTAGCAATAAACTTCAATATTTATTATTTAGGAATAATTATATATATATATATATATATATATATATATATATATATATATAATATTATTATAATATAATAATAATAATATCATAATATTGATAAAACAAGCAAAAAGATTCCTATATGATAAAATCTAAATGATCTTTCGCCGATTGTTTCTTCTCTCAAATACGTTATTTGAATTATTGCTAATATATAATAAAATATTTGATACTAAATAACTATATATGTATACTTCGCACATATGATATTGCTGATAACTATGTGATGTTATCTCTGAACCGAATATTCGTGTAGGTGTATATATATACACAAATATATATACATATATATATATGTATATATATTATCACTAAACTTTACAGTGTGCGAGAGGTCTCGTCGAAGCACGGCCGAGAAAGAAGAAATAACGTGATAGTGTAATACCGCAGCTCTAATCAAAATAAATATATATAAATAGACAGAAGTAAAAAGAATGAGAGTAAAATAATACCAAATAAAAAGAAGAGGAAATGGACGCTTTATTTTATTATAAGAGAGAGAGAGAGAGAGAGAGTGTGATTATATACATATATGTATATATAACGAATGAAATGAACAACAATTCTTTGGGTCATAGGTTCATTAGGATAATCGCAACTTCACTCAAATCACAGATTAACTCGGTCGTGCATTCGATCCCTGATATATATATATATATATATATATATATATATATATATATATGTATATACATACATATATAAAACAATTAACAATGATCGTGGGGAAACTAGCAAAACGCTATATCCGGCACAAACAACGCGAACTACAAACCTGATGCGCGCAAGAGAGAGAGAGAGAGAGAGTGTGTGTGTGTGTGTGTGATTGTGAGTGACAAAGAGAAAGAAGAAATGAGAAAATAAATATTTTGTTACTAATCAAGGAGAGAGAGAAAGGGGGGTGGAGAGAGAGAGAGAGAGAGAAGAAGATAATTGAAAATATTATTGCAAAGATGTCAGAAGGAATGCACGGCCCTGACCTCCGTAAATTTATCTTGGGCTCTAATATCGATTATCACAAGCAACAATACAGTAGTAAAAACGTTTAGGGGACATACGTGTGTAAACATTTTTATTCGAACGCTAAACGAACGCCATTTATCATTTCTTTATTTCTTTCTTACTTCTTATCGTCTCTCATTTCGAACAACCCCCATATTGCGTATATGTATATGTATATTCATAGTATACGCATATGTATATGTGTTTACATGGGGCGACGATACGCGCGTGATTCTCCTTTTGTTTGTTTTAATTATTTATTTATTTTTTTTTAATTTTAATCTTTTCATTTCCATTTTCACTTGTATTTTTGTTTCGTTTTCGTTCCTTTTCCTTTTCTCTCTTTTCTCATTGTTTATTTTTATTCGTTTATTTATTTCTTTTCGTTTTTCTTTCTTTCTTTCTCTTTTTTTTTTTTTTTCTTTCTTTTATAAGGCGCGGACATCTTAAACTTTCTACGAATTAGTTGTGTGCGTATATATATATATATATATATATATATATATATATATATATATATTAATATATGTATGTATATATAACTTACGGTTTTTTTCTTCTTCTTCTCCTCCTCTTCCTTCTCCTCCTTCTTTTCCTTCTTATTTTCCGTTTGTTTATTTATTCATTTGCATCTCTTTTTTTCGTTCGATTTGTCATCTTTACTTTTCTCTCTCTCTCTCTCTCTCTCTCTCTCTCTTTTCTTTTCTTTTTCTTTTTGTCACTTTATGTACTTCAAGATTATTACACGCTCGAACGCTATGAACGTGATCTAAAAGATTTTTATTAGTTTTCTTTTTCTTTTCTTTTTTTTTTTTTTTTGTATAATTTCGATTCAAATCTCTCGACGAATAAACTGATCAGTCGTTTCAATCATTAATTATTACTTTATATTCCGTTATTATTTGTATTCATTATTCAATTTCGTTAACAATTTTACTTTTCTACATACATACATATGTTAAATCGGATTGAATTCGCCCTTGTTACCTTCTTCTATTACTTTTTCCTTTTTCTTTTTCTTTCTTTCTCATACATACATACATACATACATATATACATACATACATACATACATACATACATACATACATACATACATACGTACATACGTACGTACATACATATATCATATAAGATTTATTTGAAGGCCAACAAGTGCGAATGAAACTCGAATGCTCATACGAGATGATAATAATTATTACAATAATAATAATAATAATAATAATAATAATAATAATAATAATTTTTATTCTTCTAATTGCATTATAGTTTTCGAATAAATTTATAGTTAAATCGTTAGGGGATCGTATTTAATATCTCATTCTCCGAACGTCCTTGCTTCGATCGAACACGTGCAAGTCCTTCCTTATGTGTTCTCTCTCTCTCTCTCTCTCTGTGTGTGTGTGTGTGTGTGTGTGTGTGTGGTGTGTGTGGTAATAATAAACTCTTCGATTAGAACCGCCTAAATTAAATTTTCCAATATAATCGTTATTGTGCGAAGACATTAATTAACATCCGCGCTCCTCTATTATTCACGTTTGTTTTTTTCTTTCCTTCTTTTTCTGTTTTTTTTTTCTTTTTATTTACTTCTTTACTTATTTATTTATTTATTTATTTATTTATTTATTTATCCATTACGATAGGCCTTTTAGTTGACGATCACATTGTGCGGGATGATCGAAGATATACGATTTTCCTCCAATCAACGACAAGTCGTATAATTTCTCTTTCTCTTTTTTTTTTATTTTTTTATTTTTTTTTCTATTTATATATATGTACAGAGCAAGTCGAAAGTTACTAGACGATTTTTTTTAGAAATTAATCACAATATTAATTCTTTTTCGAAACTTCGCGGGGTAATTCCTTTTCTTTGTTTTCTTTTTCTTTTTTTTTTTTTTGATCTTTTTTATCTCATTGTAAAACTACTACAAGCTCAGCTCGTACGTCTGAAGGTTTCAAAGAAAAAAAAAAAAAAAAAAGAAAAGAAAAGAAATGACAACCCATAGTTAGCTCGAGAAAGTGTAATTGATTTATAAAATCGTTTAAGAACTTTCGGTCCACCTAAGGAAATTAATTGACCCGTCCGGTGTATGTAATTTATCGTTTTTGTTTTGTTTTGTCTTTTTTTTTTTTTTTTTACAAAAGGAAAAAATCCTCGAAAAATCGTGCGCGCGCACCGTTTCTCTATCGATCTCACATTCCTCTTTATTTATGTTTTTTTTTTTAATTATTCAATCAATCAATTAATTAATTAATTAATTACTTTTTTAATTGGTTATTCGACCCGCACAATGGTCGTTAATTTATATTTCTACATTATATCTCTCGCGGTGGATAATTAATATTGTCAATGATATTATTAATGCGTTAGTTCATCCATTTTCTTTCTTTTTTTTTCTTTTCATTCTTTGTTTCTTTCTCTTTCTTTCTTTATTGAAAATCTTAAATGCCAAAGCGAATTGCGATAAAGCAAGCCGTCTCTCGTCGCCATATTTGCTTTCGTGGCGAGAAAATTTGTTTAATATAATTGCGATATAATCCGATAAAATATATATATATATATATATATACATATATACATGTATGTGTATATATATATATGTATATGTATATGTATACGTATACATGTATATATACATATATATATATATATAATTTCGATGAGATGACGTCATCGATGCATTAAGAAGATCGTAAGAATTGAGCGACGAAATGTTTCCTTTTTTATTTTTTGGTTTTTCAACGACGCTTTTCTTTCTTTCTTTTTTTTTACTTTTTTATTTCGTCGTCGCCGTCGCCGTTTTTGAAATATTTTCGACGTAAGAGGAAATAAATATTTAAATATTAAAAATAAATAAATAAGTGAAGAAGAAATATATACATATATACATACATGTATATATATATATATATATATATATATATATCTCGTAGACGAGATGACGTATAATATTATAATAAAAAGGGGCATGGGGGGGTTGTAAGCTTGTATATTTTTTTCTATTTCTTTTTTCTTTTTTTCTCTCCTTTTTCTTCGCTTTCTTGTTGTTATTGTTGTTGTTGTTGTTGCTTCGCATAAGTATCTATATTGATTGAAATAATGCAAATCGAATATTACCGAAGAAAATTTTCGACAGGTGTAATCCGAACTATTTAATATTTTCGCATGTCGTTCAAAATCGTCGGCCATTTTTTTTTTATTATTTCTTTTTCCCCTTTTCTTCCTTCCTTCCTTCTTTTTTTTAATTTTTTTTTTTTTCGTACAAACAACGAACGAACTCGAACGATTGTTCTCTTTTTTTTTCTACGACTCGTTTTGCTTATTTGTTTCTTTTTTTTTTTGTTCTCCATTGATATGCTATTCCTTACGCATTCTATGAAATTTTCACGATCCTCGATGTCATCTATCTTTTTAATATAATACGTATTATTTATACATGTATATATATATACACACACATACACATACACACACATATGTATATATATATATATACACATATAATCGCAACAGTCTCACTCTACATTTCTAATCTCGTTTGAAGCTCATTTTCTATATCTTCTCTCGCTTGAGAAATCATTGTATTGCCCAATTATTACTTACTATCAAAAAATAATTTGGAAAATACAACGTCCTTGACGGTGAACCCTTTCGACACGTAAGTAAATACATAAATATGTAAAACGTTGATTCATCAATACGTACGTGTCATAATTACTTTGTGAAAATTTGAAAATTATTTCTTTCCTTTTTATTCCGATTGATCCGTACAATCTGTCACCTTAATATATCTTAATATATATATAGAAAGTATGGATCTCAAGCGAGAGTAGATTAATGATCGATAGTAATCGATAGATCGAAGGAATTATTGATTTGGAATTTGTTGAATAAACTTGTCCTACACGAGTGGTCCTATTAATTAATTAAATAATAACAGTAAAGTCAATAATAACAATAATAATAATAATAAGAATCATAGTAATAATAGTAATAATAATAATAATAATAGTAATTATCATCATCATCATCGTCGTCGTCGTCTTTTTGAAATAACAACAATAGAGATTGTCGTTATTGCGACGACATAAATACATATTATGTAGTCATCGTTCACCGTTCAACATTCCGCATTCATCTTATTTTACATTAATCATTACAGCGAGGACGAGTATGTGCAGCTGTGTTTCTTTTCTTTTACTTATTTATTTATTTAATTATTTATTTATTCATTCGTTCGTTCGTTCGTTCAATCATTCATTCATTCATTCATTCATTCATTCATTCATTCATTCATTCATTCATTCATTTATTTTTTATTTTCCCTTGTCATTTCTTCTTCTCGTTAACCCCGTATAATTTCTCGTCGCAATCATTTTAATTAATTAATCGTCTACACATACATACACGCGCGGATTCGGACAAATTGATTTATTTATTACCGGGTCGTCTAATATCTAAAACGATCTCTAGGATGCCTAAACAG
>OU426856.1:8748284-8758284 GCA_911387685.1 Dolichovespula media | reverse complement strand
CACCCACCCACCCCCCCTCAGGTCCCCTGATAAAAACGAAACAGGGACTCTCAGGCCCAAGTTCTCGGAATCGCATTATTTAGGATCATCAGCTGTCGTCCTGCTGATCCTTATACTCCTCGCTCTCTCTGTGTACGAGTACGTGAACGACCGTGGCCTCCGATTGTTGTCTCATCAACGGTGGCCTTGACAACGGGGGCGCTGAATTTTCCGGGCTGGGCTCGGTCACCAATATACTGACGTCACTTCCGTCAGCAATAGGAAGCGATACCGGTTCCGGTAATGACGGCGGTGGTGCTGTTGTTCCTGTTGTTGTTGCCGTTGTTGTTATTGTTGTTGTTGTTATTGTTGTCAATGGTACTGCTAGTGGACGTCGTCGAAGGCTACTGCAACGACGATTGAAGGCCTCCTTGATGTCCCGTTGGAGTGTGTTCAGGGACAACGTCGTACCGCTGGTACGTAGCGAACTTCGTTTCGAACTCGGCGGACTCAGGACGTCTTCGTCTGGATAAGTTTCCACGGCGTCCTGACGGCCCAACGTCGCACCGACCGATCTGCGCAATTTTTGTATGCCTTTTGTTTGCTTTTGTCTCTCTGCGTTTCTTTTGTTTTATTAGTGTATTTTTAGTTCAGGTTTTTTTGTTTTGTTTTTTTTCTTTTTTTTTTTTTTTTTTTTTTTTTTTATATACCCTTACGCCCTATCTCTTTTCGCTATTGTTTTTTCTTTTGATCGATCGACTGATTGATTTATTTTTTTTTTACTTTTTTTTTTATTTTTTTTTCCTTACTTTTTTCCCTACTCTAACTTTTCGGCTCATTATTTTCTTGTTTCTTTTTTTTTTTTTATTTTTTATTTTTTTTTTTATTTTTACTAATCATCGCGCCGACCGACCCTTGAACCGAACCGACCGATCGTGTTCGTCGGTTCGACTGTTCGACTATGTGAAACATGTAAAAAAAGGAAAATGTATATATGTATCTACTCTTTCAACATTTGTACATACTTACTACCAGCTAGATAATCGATAATCTCTCAATTGTCTAACGAGAGCAACATCTTGTAACGTCGATTCGATTATATTTGTATATTTTGAGTTTTGATTCTTTTTGTTTTCGTTCCTTTTTTTCTTTTGTATACGTCTTAACGAAAATTATCATTATCATTATTATCATCATCATTATTATTATTATTATTATTATTATTATTATTATTATTATTATTATTATTATTATTGTGTTGATATTTGAGCTGCGAGACTCGTATTATAACTTACACAGAAAAATTATATTTCTCCTATAATATAATTTATAATTATATTTATAAATTGATTTATAAATTGATAAATATAATTTATAGTATAGTTGATGATATAATTTTACGTAATTAATAAATATTAATACTTGGACATGGAAGATATTGAAATGTTAGATTTCGTATAATTACTTGACAAGATGAAATCTGATTTGTCTCGAGTAAATCGAAGCGCAAGGCGTCGTTAAGTTATTTCATAAAAAGAAAAAAAAAAAAAAAAAGAAAAACACGAATAACCGTTAGCATCGAATCGACGATTACGTATGTTGTTACGTATTTCTCTTTAACCAAAAATTCATATATGCCATGAATACGTTCTATTTTGAGTTAACGACGAAAATGATGTGACATTTTTAAAAGCGTTTGACCTGCTCCAAAGACAAAAGCAAAAAATAAAAAAATGAAAAAAAAAAGGAAAGAGAAGGCCAAAGGTCATAGTACGCAGCCAAGAGGGGTCGTGGGGGGGGGGATGGGTGGAGGGAGAATAAACCATGATATTTCTAATATCTTGCTGTTCATATGCATGTATATGTAATATATGCGATACTGCAAATTTTCGAATGCCTTTTTACAGAGAGAATGTCAAAAAAAAAAAAAATAAAAAAAAAATAAATAAAAAGGAAAGAACAAAAAATAAAGAGAGAAAGGAACTTAATAAAATTTGAATGATGTTATCTCGATGATTTGTCGATCGTGCGACGCACGTGATTTATTGTACATGTACGTATTACACAGGGTGGTCCAAAAGTTCCAAGATAATCTTTTTTAAAGTCGATTGCAAATTCTTCGAGACTTTTCAGGGACGTTTTACTTATTTTCTTTTTCTTTTAATTTTAATTTTAATTTTAATTTTAAGCTCGCAACTTCACGACGCCGATCGTAGGTATAAAATTGTTTTTACGATCTACGAAAAAAAAAAAAAAAAGGAAAGAAAGAAAGAAAAAAGGGAAAGAAATTAGCTCGAAGAGAGTCTCGAAAAATGGAGCAATTAATTTTCTCTCCTTACGTCTCTTTTTTTTTTTTTTGACCCGAATAATCATCCGGGAACTTTCGGTTGACTCTGCAGTTTCGAAAGAATTTTTACAACTTAATGAATGACGAAACGACGGCCGAACGTGCAATAAAAACATCGTGCATCTAAATTCGACGTAATCCGTCGTTCGAACTTATCATAATAATAACAATAATGATAACAATAACGTAATTGGTTCATAACGTGGTTTGGTTCCAAATATAAAAGAAAAAAGAAACAGAAAATAAAAAAGGAAAGAAAAGAAATCGTAATTCTTCGACAGGAGATAAAATCCAAATGCATGATCTAAAAAATGCTAAGAACTCAGGTAGAAATTAAAAAGAAAAGAAATAAAAAAAAAAAAAAAAATGATTTCGTAACTCCAACTTCCTGTTAAACTTGCCAAGCGTATTTTTACAGAGCTGAGAATGTCTAAAAAAAAAAAAAAAGAAAGAAAAAGAAGAACAAAAAAAAAGGAACAACAAGGAAACTTCATTTAAAAAACTAACTTTTTATATCTATGACAAATATTATCGACGATATATATATATATATATATATCGAGGATAAAAAATAACTTCGAATTGAAATCAATAGAGCTACGATAATTTTCAACAGGTTTACCTCGTTTCTTTGCTCGTTTCTTTGCCTGAGGAGTTTTGAAATGAAAAAGATTTGGTTAATTCGTATATTTTTCTTTTCATTTTTTTTTCTTTTCAAATTTTTATATTTTTTATCTTTTTGTTCCCCCCTATGCGGACAGAAACTTTTCTATTCTCATTGTTTCTACGATCAACGACGACAACGACGACGACACAATGACGATGATTAAAAAAAAAAAAAATTAAAAAGAAAATAAAAAAGAAGAATAAAAAAAGAGAGAGAGAGAGACGAAATCGAACCTACATCATCGAACTCCTCAGGCCAATACTGAACCGTAGTTTCGAGAAGCGTACATAAAAAAAAAAAAAAATAAATACATAAAAGAAAAAAAAATCGATAAAAAAATAAGTAAACAATTTAAGCGACGAAATATCGTTCGTTCGGAGGCCATTATTTAATCGTCGCGCGATGGATCGTCGTCGAATTAACCCTGGTTGTGTCCTGTACCTGGAGGGGCGGGGGAGGGTGTATAGGAGAACACACTAAGGTCTATAAAACTACGTAACAATAAATTCTGATAATTATTTATCTTTTCCTTCTTATATTTCTCTTCATTATGCGTGTCATCTCACGTTTCTTTCCGTGTTGATGCAATCTTTTTTAATTTAAAAAAAAAAAAAAACAAAAACAAGAAATTTTCGTCTTTTTTTTTCACCTATCAACCCCCGACGAATAGGGCTCGGAACAATCCCCGGAACGGAGCGAATCGCGGGATCGATCGATCGAAGGGTATTGAGCCAAAATGGGGGTGTATTAAAGGGAAATAAAAAAAGGGGAGGGAGGTAGGTGGAAAGGGTAAGAAGAAAAAAATATCTAGAGAGAGAGAGAGAGAGAGAGAGAGAGAGAGAAAAGGAAAATGATGAATACATATAAATGATGATGAATAAATACTGACCTAACAGTAACGTGCGAATCGGATCCAGAACTGGAGGCGGCCGATGGTTGTTCCGTGGTCGGTGAGGGACGGGACACGGTGAGGGCGGGGGGTTGCAGGTCCTCGTGGGTTCCCGTGGCGCCGGAGAGCAACAGCAATGGTAGATTTGGAAATAGCCAAGCTGATGCTGTCCCGAGCTCACTGAGATCGCTGGCGTCGCTGGCCCTGGAGGACTTGCGGCTACTGGCCCGGCTACCCCTGTGCACGTGCAACAGGGCCGACAGCTTTCCGCCCCACCCACCCCCGCCCCTACCATCGCTCCCAACACCACCAGGACTCGACGTTTGCGTTTGGGAATCGACCTCTTGGGCGATCCTTTCGCGTTCCTTCTTCATTCTAATTTTTATTCGATTCAAATATATTAACAATTTAGTATATATATATATATATATATGTATGTATGTATATATAACAATATATTAATATTTTAATATTATAATAATATATTAATATTAGTATATATATATATGTATAACAATATGTTAACAATTTAGTATATATATTACATATTGACAATATATATATATATATATATATATATATATATATATATATAATAATATATTAATATATTAATATTATTCTAATATATTAATATTAGTATATATATAACAATATATTAACATTTTAGTACATATATAATTATTATTATTATTATTATTATTATTATTATTATTGTTATTATAGAGGGTGTTTCAGCTAAAGGAGGCCGCTTATAACATAAATAACATTATACTATTATATATATATATATATATATATATATATATATATATATATATATATATATATATATATAAACTATTCATAATATACCTCTTTTTAAATCATTCAAAGTATGAAAAAAAGAAAACAAAGACAATATTTAAGCTGCCTCCTTCGACTTGAAACACCCTGTATATCGTTATTATTTTACTATATATTTTTCTCCACGTGTGTGTACGTGTGAGTCGATCGTTTGTCAATTGGATTAACTCCATAAATTAAAACATATGGGATACGCGATGAAATAATATAAAAATTTCTTTGAAGTATCGATTCGAATGAACGTCGTGGAAATGAACGTAAGAAATCTCGACTCCGTCTATGTAGTCCTTTGACACTTAAATCGACAAGAAGAAAAAAAAGAGAAATAAAAAAGGAAACAAGAAATCCAAAAAGTGGAGTTAATCGATTTGGCTTCTTATCGTTAATTGAATGTTCCTTTATCTACGTTTTTTCTTCTTAATTCATTTTTCTTTTTTTTTTTTTTTTACGTATACACGAACATACAAATATTAATTCTTATTGATCGTTCCAGGTTCAATTTAGAGTCGAATATTTCAAACGTCGGTCCTTTGAATAAATTAACGAAGGAAGGAAATCAATCGATAAAGATTCTTCTCGATTTTGTTCTTCGCGTACGTACTTTTGAAATCGACTACGAGCCGAGGGTAAAGAAAGAACAAAAAAGAAAACACACACACACACACACACACGTACGAAAAAAAGGAAAACAGAAAAAATAAAAAAGAAAACTTACGCGATATATTCTCTGATGGTACGTTGAATTAGCCTCGCGGCCTTGTCCTGCCTTTTCCAAATCCTCGTGGAAGACACTATCTCCAATTCCTTCCTAGTTGGGAATTGCTTCTTGAACTTAACGTCCATTTGTTCTTGAAGCTTACGAAAATCGTCGGATTCCTCGACGTGTCCAAGAACGTGCTTGACAAGTGCGTGAAGGATGTCCAGACAATGGATCTTGTTACCCTTCGCGATGGGAAGATTAAAGCTTACCAACGCAACGACATTGGGCTTTGATATTCCCAGAGGTGGGTCTAGGCTCGCTATGAAGTCGCTCAACTGTGAGAAACTGATGAATTGGGTTGCGTGCGGATCGTATCTACGGATCGACGAAGAACAGTGAGCGGAAAGGGGCGGGGGAAGAACAAAACAAGATGGAAAGAAAACACAGATTACACGATTATCACGTTCGAATGAATCTTTTTAACCCCGGTTGTGCGAACATCGAGTTACATTTCGAGCTCCTGGAGTTTGGACTGCGCGTCAAGCCCCTTTCTCCTCCCTCGAGCGTTTCGAACTGACGTCATTGGTAAGGAATGAATAATTTTGGACTTCGAAAACGAGAAGAAAGGAAAAGAATGAGAAAAGGAAATACTGTATATTCCTTGATTTCTCGGATATAATAATAGGTAGGCTCTAAATTGCATTTCCGATTCTGTCGTTGTACGTATTTATATGTATAGAAAAATTGAAAAGAACAAATTCACGAATCGTATATATATAATATATATATATATTATTTATAAAAAAAACTGAAAAGAATAAATTCACGAATCGTATAATATATATATATATATATATATATATATATATTATCTATAAAAAAAACTGAAAAGAATAAATTCACGAATCGTGCCATCTACAAATCGTTTCAATCGAGCTCAGAGTCGATCAGGGGTGTCGTCTTACAACCCCAGACGCACAACTAGGGTTAAAAAAGAAAGAGAAAGAGAAAGAGAAAGAGAGAAAGAGAGAGAAAAGAAGAAAGTAGTTCGTACTTGGACCACCGTATATAAAACATTTCAAGATCATCCTCGACGATACCAATCTCTTCCTCTTGATGAGCCTGATTGAAGTTCTCCAAAATGATGGCGATGTACATATTGATAACTATCATATAACTGATGATTATGAAAGATGTGAAATACGTTATCGCCAATAAGGGATAACCACAATCGCCATTCATTTTCCTACTTGTCGGGGTCGGATCGCAATCGGGTGGTTGTACCATCAATGATTCCAATACGTCGTTCCAGCCGGCCGATGTCATCAAACGAAATAGTAATTGCATACTGCGGCCGAACGTTTCGAAGTTTACCTAAAAATCGAACAGCTTTATTTTTTCATTCTCCATTTTATTTTATTTCCATTCGGTTCCATTTTATTTTACTTCATTTTATTTCACTTTTTTCGTTTTCTTTTCTTTTTTTTTTTTTTTTTTTTTTTTTTAATTTTCTCATTCACCCTCCCCCAATCCGACAGATATAAGAACGTTCGTTCGTCGATTTAATTGAACTTCAAATGAGATTATTATTATTATTTTTTTTTTTTCTAGAACGTTCAATTTTTTGTTCGTCCGAAAAAAACAAAAAAGAAATAGAAAAAAAAAAGAGAGAAGGGAAAGAAATTCCCATTATTTCTTTCCTTATAACAACAAAGTAAATCGAATATCTTGAAAATTGTCGTTTGCTTTAAGCGCCGCTTAGTTAATTTCATTTTCATCCTCAATGTTTCATAATTTTATTAATTTTCAATACAGAAGAAGAGAGAGAGAGAGAGAGAGAGAGAGAGAGAGAGAGAGAGAGAGATCTTCGTCCATTCGATTGGAATCCCCGTTGAAAATTAATGGCATCTTTTGAAGAAGAGAAAAAAATCAACGAAGCTAAGCAAAAAAAGAAAGCAAAAGAATAAAAATTGTCTGACATTCGCGTACCTGCAAATTTCTTTTCTTTCTTTCATTATGATATAATCACATTATTATTTTCATTATTACACAATTATATGATTACTTTCATTATTATATTATTATCTATATTTCTTTCATTGTTACAAATATTCTCTCCGAACTTCTCTCTCTCCCTCCTTCTATCGATCATCATATATTTTCTAAGACGATCAAAAAGAAAAGAAAAATTAATTAATTAAATAATGAATGAATGAATTAATTAATTAATTCCTCACCATATCGTCCAATGCTCCTTGTTTCCTGACGTGCCCAAATACGGACATACCAATGATGGCGTAGATGAACGTAATCAAGGCGAGCAAAGCACCAATGTTGAATAATGCCGGAAGACTGACCACCAAAGCGAACAAAAGTTTACGAATACCCTTAGCGGCCTTGATGAGCCTTAAGATCCTACCAATTCTGAACACCCTCACCACCCGCAAGAGCGTCGGGGACACGGGAAAGTCCATCATGATGTCCTCCATAAGTATTCCCAATATCGATGCCAATACAAGAAGGAAATCGAATAGATTCCACGGTACGGTGAAATAGTGATAACGTAATCCTATTATCTTGACAATAGCCTCCAAACCAAAGACCGTGGTAAAGAAAGCATTTGACACCTCTAAGACGAAAAATATTGGATGGGGTTGATTGTAATGTTCGATTCCCATCGTCAGCATGTTCAGAAATATCAAAACGAAGATCGCTATTTCGAATCTGCAAATAATATATCATAATTTTCAATTTTTATTCGACCCCAATAACGAATACGACGACGAACGGCGAAAGAAGCCAAAAAGAGAGATTTAAAAAAAAAAAGAAAAGAAGGAGGAAAGAAGGAAAGAAAAATCAAAGCGATGACGACGATGACGATGACGATGACGATGACGATGATGACGATAACAATTAAAAAAAATAATAATAATAATGAACAACAAAAATGAGCGAATTTTAAATTCTAATCATATCGTCCGTTGCACCTTCCGATTTCGTACTCTTCTTTTGTACATATTTACCTCCTCTGTGCGTTTTAAGCCAGTGTATTAAGCCAAAGCCAGCTTTTGTAATATAACTTCGTTACATTTTATTTTCTTTTACTTTATTTCACTTCGTTTCACTTTTATTTTATCTCATGCCATTTTATTTTATTTTATTTTATTTTATTTTATTTTATTTTATTTCTTTTTATTTCTTTTTAACGTAATCGCTTAAACTTGCCGTCGCTCATTTTCTCTCAAAGTTTCTTGGAAAGAAAAGAAAAGAAAAGAAAAGAAAGGGAAAGGAAAACAAAGAAAAAAGAAACAAACGTAGAAAAATGAAAGCAGCCAAGCGCTCGTTCGTCCTTGTAAATCCCAATCTTCGCGCTACCAGAAAAAAGCGCGTTGCTTCTGTTACTTCGTTTTCTGTATTATTTATTTATTTATTTATGTTTATTTATGTTTCTTTTTCTTTTTTATCATTACCTTTTTGGAATCTTGTCAAGCGAAATATAGAAGCGACGAAGTTGCGAGTCGAAAATATTGAAGAGGTTGGCCGAAGAACTTTGATCATTCGTCTGACGAACGACGTTCATTTTCGGCTCGCCTAACGTCCTTCTTATGTTCCGCAAGTAACGAGTTCCAAAATTATGTTTGCGTGTGCGTGTGTGTGTGCGTGTGCGTGTGTTTATACACAACGAACAACGAAAGCAAAGCAACGTCCAAAAACGTTTATAAAAATTATATTATCGAAAATATTAAAGGAATATCGAACGAATATATAATATTATATGTATATATATATATATATATATATGGATTAGCGGATTATGATGGTCCATCGATTCGATCGCAAGATTTCTTCTCTCTCTTTTTTTTCTTTGTGTGTGTGTGTGTGTGTGTGTGTATTTTTATTATATTGTCGTTTTCAATTGTACACATAACAATGTTTGTATGTTTAGAATTAAACGATATTTATTTTTGAAATTAAAATGAATCGTGCGATCGAATGGACGACAATTGGCAAACAACAATGATTTAAAGAGAGAGATTAATAGAAAAAAAAAAAAATAACACAAATGAATAAGTAAATAAATAAACATATAATACACTTTTGTGTGTGTGTCTGTTTGTGTGCGCATATATATATATATACATACATACATACATAAATACATACATACATACATACATATATATATATATATATATATATATATATATATATATATATATATAAAACAACGAAACATAAAACGAGTACGTATGTGTTATTTTACCTTCGGGAATTGGACAGGTCGTAGAACATTGCGAGGAATTGGTTGATCGGACGTTTTATTACTTTTTGCGGCTTTTTACGGCCGAGCTTTTTCATGGCAGTGTAGTAGTGTTTTTGACTCTCGGTCAAAAACATTTCTAGCACGCCACCTTCGTACTGAAATGAAGAAAGAAAAAAGAAGAAATTACGTGTACTTGATTAAATTGAGAAAAAAAAGAAAAACCATCTTGAATATTCATCTCATCTCCATTAAAGTGGATTATACATATATATATATATGTATCTGTCTTCCATACATTTATATATATA
>OU426856.1:8740784-8743284 GCA_911387685.1 Dolichovespula media | reverse complement strand
AGAATTAATTAATCGAAGAATTAAAAAACATCGATCGCTCTAACGATGAAAGAAAATGAGTCCATGCCACAGCGACACAAGCTCATTTATGTGCGTTCCAGCTGTTTTTTTTTTAATGCTTTTAATGATTCTTTCTTTTTTTTTTTGATTGATTTTGCTTAGCTTTCTCTTTTTGCGCACACACATATGCATATATATATATATATACACATATATATACACATATATATAAATGCGTGTGCGCTCGAGTGCGCAGGCGTGCGTATAAAAAAAAGTATTACAAATACATTCATATACATATACATACATATATATATATATATATATATATATATATATATATATATTAAAGGTGTCGTCAGCGTAAGCTTTGAAAAAAAAAAGAATAAAAAAAAAAAAAAACAGAAAAAAATTTACACCAAATGTATAGAAAAGAAAAAAAAAAAAAAAAAACAAAATAAACAAAAAAAGAACATCTCCCCATCTCCTACTTCTAGATCGTAATTGAATGTCGTTTTTTTTTTTTTTTTTTTACTTACGAAAACTATTATAAAATCCAGGATCGTCCAGAAACTGGTGAAGTATTTACAAAATCCTAATGCCAACCACTTTAATAGCATCTCGATGCTGAATAAAGCGCAGAAAGCTAGATTGGTCCAATAAAGGATTTTCTTCAGGAATGGATTGTCGTCCAAATATATGTCTTCGAAGCATAGAGTTATCGAGGATGCGAATATCAATACCAGGATCATCCATTCGAAGGCAGGCGTGTCTACGACGGATAATACGACCGTACGTATTCTAATCCATTTTCTTCCGATGTCGGTCAACAAACAACGATTAATACAGCTACATCTGCAATAGGAAGGAGATTGAGGAAAAATTAATAAACTAACAAACAAATAAGTAATATTTACGTAAGGTAACGCGTATATGCGCTCCGAGGCGCATTATTTGGTGATTGGTAGTAGGTTTGGTAAAATGCATGGATCGAAGTGGTTGTGACCTTAGTCGACAGACAATACTTTTCTAAACGCGTTCGTTGCATTTCCAAAAAAAAAAAAAAAAAATAAATAAATAAATAAATAAACAAATACCGTACAAGATCTTATAATGATATAAATTTTATATACGTATATATTATTGTGTGTGTGTGTGTGTATATATATATATATATATATATATATATATATGTATATATATATATATACTTGTCTAGCCGTTCGCAAGATAAATCGATCAACTCCACTTATCGAATTTTTCCTCTTCTTCTTTTTCTTTTTCTTTTTTAAATGCAAGTTTTCAAAGCACTCGGTACGGAGTCAAACACATCAATTTATATTCGATCCGGGTATAAATCCGGGTGTACTCCGAATGTAAAATCGTCGCAACAATCGTGATAAAAACGCAACGTCATACGAGGCCTGAAACGTTCATTCGAATTTATATTTATCACATTTCTTCAATTTATCTTTTATGATATTGATCGATTTGTGCAAATGAGCACCCTTCCCTCCTCCCCCCCCCACACACACACACGCATATATATATATATATATACGCACACATATATTCCTTGATTTTTGATTCTATTCGATATAATTGACGAGACGTAAGAACGAAAACTCGACAAAGTTTATTCGCGCCAATTGGCCGATCATTCTCGTAGAGCGTTTGATGGAATGAAATAATAATTGGATTGATCCGACAAAACTGTACTTTCTAAGTCATTCTAAAGCGAGATAGATAGATAGATAGAGAGAGAGAGAGAGAGAGGGAGAGAGAGAGAGAGAGAGAGAGAGAGAAAGGATTCAACAAAACGTTCGATATGACATTATACTTGCTTTTGATAACAATGTTGGGGAAAACAATCCTGAGGTTCCTTCGGCTCTTTATTACGTCCAAACATCGGGAAGGAGCCCATACCGTCGATGTATCTACCCTTGCTATCCCTTCTGCCACCAACGGTCAATTCGTCGACGTAACTGACCAATGCGTGCCAAGGTCGTTTCTCGATTCTTTCATCCCTACGTGTCGGCTGTGGCGGCTGTGACGACGACGTTCTTTCATTGTCCGGTAACATCGCAACTTCCTCGTCGTTTTTTCCATGATCATCCCCCTTCAATACGTCCATTTCTATCGTTTCCTCGTGATCGTTGGTCTCGTCATCGCAGACGTTCATCGGCTCCTTCTCGTTAATCCTTTTATTTTCCTTAACGGTCTCCTGACTGCTCTGACTGTAGGTCGTCAATGTCGCCTGACGGTACAACGGTTCGTAGGTGAATACTGGCTGATTCAAACTCTCCTGATACGATCTGTTGTAAATATTGTCCTTCGGTAGGCTCAATACCGTCTCCTGTATCGCGTATTTCTCTTTATCGGACTTGTCCATTACCTCCCGTACGATCTGTTCCAATCTCATGTTTCTCTCGTTCTCCGAATTCTCCTTACGATTATACTTCTTCTTCCTAACGATCGAACGTATTCGATCGAAGGACCT
>OU426856.1:8730784-8738284 GCA_911387685.1 Dolichovespula media | reverse complement strand
ATAAAATTACAATGGAACGGATTAAAAACGAAATGACCATTCGTTTAACTTAATTTCCTCTTACAATTTTTTTTCTCTCGCGATCGTCATCAAAATTTATTTCGAAAAAAGGTACGAAAAAGAAGCAAATGAAAAAAGAAGAAAGAAGAAAAGAAAACGAAGAAATTATACCGAACACATAACCTAACAAGTTAAAGTAAATTATCGTCGGTGCATACTCGTTTTTTTCAATCCACAAACCTCCTTTAAATACATATTCATATATATATATATAATTATATTAAAAAATATATGTATAAAAAAAAATCGGAACAAAATAAATCATAGTGCGCGAAGTATAAAAAACGAAATAGAAAAAAGAAAATGAAGACTAAAAGCAACCCTTGACCTAACTGACTACACTATTCCTCTCTCTCTCTCTCTCTCTCTCTCTCTCTCTTTCCCTCTAATCAAAACTTATTTTTCAAAAATATCAGAAAGCCTGCGTAAAAAGAAAAAAAGAAAGAAAGAAAGAAACATGTAAAATGAAATAAACGCAACCTTGAATAAAAACCTACGGAAAACTGCATGAATTTTCTACTTCGTATCCATCCGTCCATTCTTTCATAAATAATAATGTAGGGTAAAAAAATAATTATACATAAACGACGAAAAATTAATAAATAGAGTATAGTCCTCGGAGAAGGGAAAACAAAACAAAACCAAAAAAAAACAAAAAAGAAGAAGAGAAAGCGACCCTTGATCCCATAATTAATTAAAATATTTCACCCCTCTCGGCAGATCTCTGACAAAAATATTATTCAGAAATATCTGACGTCGCATGTAAAAAGGAGAGATATAATAAATGAGTAAATGTAAATGTAAATGTAAATAAATAAAAAAATATAATACATATATATATATATATATATATATATATATATATATATATTATATCCAAGATGACGTTTATTCTTTATATCGAATAATAAAATTAATGATCATCATAATGTGAATACAATTAATATCGTCAAAATTAAAATAATTCGAATGATATTGAATTGACGATTGAACAGGAACAAGAAAAAAAATAAAAGAAAGAAAAAAAAAAAACAATAATCAATACAATTGAATTGGATGATAGTATTGTGAATATTTATATACAAAGTGTACGAATAAATAAATATCTTACCTAATACTACAATATGCGACAGGTACTCTGGAGGCAGCGCGTACATATGTTTCTTAGTTTTGACGCCGTTGCATTTGAGAACTCTGATCTCTCGAGTGCTAGTTTTAACGGAAACGGTAACGGGTGCTGGTTGATGACAATCGTTACGAGAAGTCACTTCGATTTTGGTATCCTCATCGCCTATCTCCTCGTCATCCTGATCCCTATCCCTATCTTGATCGAGATCCCGATCCCGATCCCGATCCCGATCCCGATCAAGGACCTGATCCTTGTCCTTATCCTTGTCACGACGTTCCAACCTTTGTTCCCTCTGTTGATGATGTTCCCGTCTTTCGTGTTCCTCGGCGGACGTGACGTCATCACCGTCGTGATCATCGACTACCCCCGAATCGTCCAACGACGATTGTTGATTACTGTTGTTACTGGCCTGCCTCGAGTGCAACATACCGCGATTGGGTGCAAGCCTGTGTACCGTACCGGCCTCCGTTGGCCTCGGTGTTACATTTTGTAACGGAAGATGCGACGGCCTTACGTTCGAGTGCCTTGGACTTGGACTTGGGCTTGGTGTGATCGATCTGTCAAAGTTATAACGCTTCGTTTTTCTTTTTTTTTTTTTTGTTTCTTTTTTTTTCCTTCTTTTTTCTTCGAACGAGGAGAGGGAGGGGAATGATAAAATGGGATAAATTAAGTAAATAAAAAACGGGAGAGAAAGACGCAGGAGGATACTCTCGTTCGTTCGATAGAAACGCGAGGGATATAGAAGTAGAAGAAGAAGAAGAAGAAGAAGAAGAAGAAGAAGAAGAAGAAAAAAATGAAAAGAAAAAAGAGGACTCGAGAGTTAACGATGGGAGAGAATTGATCGAACGTTTCCTTCCTTTTCTTTTCTTTTTTCTTTTCTTCTTCTTCTTCTTCTTTTCTTTTTCATTTAATGCGGAATAGTCTGTGCTTCTTCAGGAAGGTTGTTCTGAGGTACTCGAAAAGAAAAGAAAAGAAGGAACGAACGAAGAGAGAGGAGGGGGGGAGGGGGGGGGGAAAGGAAAAAGGTTGATTGAAATTTTCGATCGTTAACGTATATCCACATGTATGTATGTATGTATGTATGTATGTATTCATGTATGTATGTATTTATGTATGTTAGTCTGTATGCATGTATATTTATATACATATACACATAAACGATGAAAACCTGCTACGTGCGCCACCATTTTTCTCTTGGCCCGCCGAACTCCTACCGCGTTTTCTTCTTCTCGTCTTCTTCCTCGTGTAACTGCTCAATAACACCCCCTTCCTCGCGTCTATCTTTTTTTGCTTCTCCTTGGTCAGGGTCTTAATGTTGATCTTAGTCGGGTCGAAACTAAACGTCGAGTCCTCACGATGGTCGGTTAAATCCTTCCTCCGTTCCTAAAAGATCAAAATGGCCGAAATATTTCTTTTTTTCCACTTTTTTTATTTTATTTTATTTCTTTTTTATTTTATTTTATTTCATTTTATTTTATTTCATTTTATTTTATTTTATTCTATTCGTTTATTTATTTATTTTTTCCTTTCTCATTTTTCGACATTTCTTTTTCGTCTTTTCCTTTTCGTTCCCAAGCGCCTGTCCAAATATACAGGGTGTCCCGGCTAAAGGAGACCGCTGAGAGGTACGATATAAACAAAATATACATGCTTGAAATAAAATATACCGATGACCTTAAAAAAATTCATTCGTAGATGACCTACAAAAATAAAAATTTCTTTTCTACGATATAAAAAAAAAATATATATATATATATATATATATACATGCTTGTTGGGTAAAAAATACCGATGATCTTAAAAAGATTCATGAAAGATGACCTGAAACCAAATAATTTTTTTCTTTTTTTTTTTTTCGTAACATACCCCTTTTAAACCATTCAAAGTATGCGGTAAAGGTTCGTCGCATCATAAACAAAAAAAGAACAAACAAACAAAGAAAATATTTAGATGGCCTTTTATCCGGGACACCCTGTATATGTATATATATATATATATATATATACATTTTTTTTTTCTTGTTTTTTTTTTCGTAACCACCACTCGATTTTATCTTAAAGCTTCTATTTCGTGGGGCACATTGCGCATTGAAAGTGATTGTTCGTTTGTTTGTTCTTTCTTTTCTTTTTTTTTTTTTTTTTTTGTTAAATCTTGTAATTTTTTTAACAGAAAAAAAATGAGAAGAAGAAGAAGAAGAAGAAGAAGAAGAAGGAAAAAGAAACATAAAAAAAAATACATATATATATAATGTATAATTCAATTAATTTTTGTAAGGAACGTAAATATCGTATTTAAAAAAAAATAGAGAGAGAGAGAGAGAGAGAGAGAAAATAAAAATAGAAAAGGAAAGAAATACGTAATCCAATAATATTCGATGATATTTACCTCGTTGGTAATTTCGGCCTCCTCCTCGTAGCTCAGTGCCACGACAGCCAGCATCAAGTTGATTAGATAAAATGAACCAAAAAACACGACCACCGTGAAGAACGAGACGCTAATAGGTCCGCACGCCGACAACACCTGCACGTTCGTTAATACAATTTCTCTTTTAATTAATTAAATTCGTACGTTGATTGTAAATTGTCGCGATAGGAAAAAATGAAAAAAAAAAAAAAAACAGAGGAAAAAAAAACAATCACTCTTTCATATACTCTTCGAGAACGTCACGTATAATCCAATTTATATATATATACATATATATATATATATATATATATATATATATATATATATATTATATATATATTTTTTTTTTTCAATTTAGGGATGATTTTTTCCAATTTTTTTTTTTTTTTTTTTTACAATAATCGTAAAAAAAAAGAAAAGAAGAAAAATCACCACAATCAACTACGAACGAAAGTATTGCATTTCCAATGTAAATTAAAAAAAAAAAAAAAAAAAAAAAAAATATCTTTTTTTCGATCGATGGGATCAAAGGGATACCTCGAGCAAAAAAACAAAAACAAACAAAAAAAACGGTAAAAATGTTGGCACGAAGCGTTCGGAGGATTGGTGCAATGGACGATCGCGTGTGAAATAGAAAGGAACGAAACAAAAACAAACAAACAAACAAACAAAAAAAACAAACAAAAAGAAAGAACGAAAAAAGGGAAGAACAGGGAAAGGAAAAGAGAAATAATAATAATAATAATAATAATAATAATAATAATAATAATAATAAACTAAAAGGATGACGAAAAGGAAGACCTTGTTATAGACGTCCTCCCAATAATCCAACGTAATCAGCTGGAAGGTGGTTAGCATGGACCACAAGAAGTTATCGAAGTTGGTGTAACCGTGGTTTGGATTCGGGCCAACGCAAAGGCAGGTGTAACTCTCGTTGCAGTGTCTGCAATTAGATACGAGATCTATAGATCCATGTTTCGTTCCCTCGGACTCTGGGAATGCATAATTCGGGTTATCGTCGTGGGACGATCGTTTGTTATCAAATTGTATTGCCACGATATTATTAACGGTGACATACGACGCGGGTATTCCTTCGAAATTCTCCGAATTTCTCATCGTATGCGTGATTTCTTTCAAATTTCATTCGAATTTCGATCGATTAACTTGAAACTGAACTACTTTTTTTTCTTCTTCTTCTTCTTCTTCTTCTTCTTTTATCTCATTCGTCCAATTACAAATTAACCACGCCGTTTTATTACCGAATGACGATTTGATTATATATAATAATGCTTCGTTTCGTTAATGCGTGATTTAAAAAAAAAAAAAAAAAAAGAGGGAGAGAGAGAGAGAAGGAATAAACGGTGTATTGAAGGGAAAAAAAAATTATATATTGTTTATATATATATATATATATTTTAGAGAAGGTTCGTACGCATTATTTTCAAAAAAAAAAAATTTTTTAAAATACGTATATAGGATATGTAATTTTTTATTTTCTGTAAAAAAAAAAAAAAAAAAGAAAAAAGAAAAGATTACATTATACGAAATCAATATGGTAATACAAGTAGTAATGTTTAATCTACATTATTAATGGCACACTACTAGATTGCTATTATTATGGTAATAGAATAATATGATAAAGAATATTTAAAAAAAAAAATATACATATATATATATATATATATATATATATATATATATTATAAAAGATTTGTACATTTTATTTAAAAAAAAAAAAGGAAAAAAAATTGAAAAAAATATATATATACATATATAGGGTATGTAATTTTTATCTTTATTTTATTTTCTATCTTAACCCTAAATTACCCGTAATACTACATCAAATACCATAGTAAAATATTATAATATACTGTAGAACATTATTATCATTATCATTAATATAATACTCTTATATTACCCGTAGTATATAATACTTTTGTACAAATATTATAACCAATATTACACTATTGTATTTTACCATAATTAGTAATATACAATAGTATTATTTAAAAGCGATATACAATAGTATATTACTAATAACATATTACTATATTATTTACCATAATACTGAAAATATAGTATAAAACTTCTCCTTTTCTTTCTTTTTTCTTTATTTATTCATTTATTTTCTTTCTTTATTTTTTTTTTTTTTTTTTTACCATAACTCTTTCCGACCGAAAAAAATTTGCACACGGAAGAAGTACTTTCTTATTTTATGAGGAGAAAAATCCAAGGGATCAGAGGATTACATTTCTCCCCCTCTTCGTTGCTCTCCTCTGAAACCTCTCCCTCCCTCCCTCCCTCCCTCCCACCCCGTCACGTTCCACAATCCAAAGGATCGAAAAATGACTGTACACGTCTTGTTAAAGTCGATGAGAAAAGCAGCGAACGGATATCCAACTTATATATCTCGTTGGCTTATCTCTCAAGGGGGTTTACTTATGATAGGATATAAGACGGAAAATACACTAACCTGGCGCCGGTTACGTTGCCGCAGATGATTGGCTCTTCGTACTCGTTGAAAGCCCAATTGGATGAGTTCCAAGTCCACCTGTTGGCAGGGGGTTTGGGGATGGATCGGGGTAAGGGGAGGAAGGTGATACGAAAAAATTTCTTTTAAATGCCTTTCGACGTAAACGACAAATCGTTTTTCAGTTTAAAATCTCCATGATTTTCTTTGTGAGATAATTTAATAGTTTGGATAGAGAAATTCAATGATATCGTTCTCACACGACGAACACACAAACGCGCACAGTATTTTACACTCAATTTTTCTACGTGATATTTTGACTTCGCTTCTATTTTTGTTTAGTTTCTTTTTTTTTTTTTTTCTTTTCTTTTCTTTCTTTCTTTCTTTCTTTCTTGTTCATATTTTCCGTCAAATATCTTGTATCGATCGGTATCGAAGATATTTTTTTTTTGGTCGAACGAATAATAATCGGGAATCGTAACGGGTATGTATAAATATCTTCTTCGATTTTTCGTTATTATGCATCCGGGGTGGGGGGATATTATTATTATTATTATTATTATTATTATAAACACTCGTCGATCATCCATATGGAAAAATTATTATGAAGTTGTTGTTGCATCGTGAATAGTTTTCGATCGAACCGACCGACGTTTCATGATTTTTTTTTTCTTTTCTTTTCTTTTTCTTTTTGTATTTCTTCCTCTTCATCGATCAATTTAATATTCATTAAGCCTATATATATATATATATATATATATATATATATATATATATATATATATATATATATTATCTAATATTATCTAATGATATTTCGTTTAAATATCGACGATCAATTTATTTGAAATATCGACGTAGAAAATATCATTTAAAATATAACGAACCGAGCAATGTAATAGAGACGATAATCGGTACGTGGCTATTTAAAGATAAAATGCGTATTATTATCGAGTTATCGAACGTTCGATTTATTACCGTTCGATATCGTCGTGAAAGAATATTCAATAAATCAAAATGATTTTCTCGATGTCAGATAGATAATTGAATTTCTGGTTTACGTGCCCGCATTATTTCATTCGATATAACGAGATCGTTATTAATCAAGAATGGCATACGTTAATATACTTGCATATGTATTTATTTTGTTTATATATATATATGTGTGTGTGTATAGATCAAATGAAAAAATTTTTAAGCGATTTTAAAAATCTATTTTACTCGTTTTTTGTGAATCTTTGTGGATTGATGTTGGTGATCTTTTTTTTTTATTTTTTCAATTTATAAAACTACAAGCTTAGAAACTTTTGTCCTACCACGTATATATATATATATACACAAATAGTCCTAGTTCCATCGCTTTGTTCTTGTTGTGGTATTGTGTGAGTAAATTAATAGTTTCACAGCTTGGCCACTTAACCGAAGGTTGTTTGTA
>OU426856.1:8720784-8725784 GCA_911387685.1 Dolichovespula media | reverse complement strand
AAACGTAAATTGTACTGTCAGTAATATTTTGTGACTTATTATACTGCTGGTATCTCTCTCTCTCTCTCTCTCTCTCTCTCTCTGTCCTTTTTTAATCTTTCACAGACTTTTTCGAGTGCTCTCTCTCTCTCTCTCTCTCTCTCTCTCTCTCTCTCTCTCTCTCTCTCCCTCTGCGTGTGTCTGTTTTGTACGTTTCAAAGAAGATAGGAAACGTAATTCATGCATATGGTAATACGGTGGCAAGTGGTACGCCAGGAACAAAAACCGTCAGGACGATGCATATTTTTCCTTTTTTTTATGTTTTCTCTTTTTTTTTTCTTTTTTTTTGCATCCAAATTTCAATTTTCTCAAATTTAGAAGAGGAGAAATTTGTTTCCCCAACTCGTCCTCCGTTTTTGTCTCTCTTTTTTTTTCTCTCTCTCTCTCTCTTCGTTGTACTTTGACTTGACGTCGAGGAATTATTAGTCGTTTTTTATTTCGTTCGTTCGTTCGTTCTCTTTGTCTTTCCTTTTCATTTCTTTTCTTTTCATTCTTCTTTTTGTCCCTTTTTCTTTTTTCTCTTTTTTTCGTTTCGTTACACATCTTTCGAGAAGAATATCGTGACCGATAACAGTCATATTATGATACATATTTTTTCGATGATCGGATATCGAATGTTGTTTCGTTTCGACACGTTCCCTTTTTTTTTATTTTTATTTTTATTTATTTATTTATTTTTTTTTTTTATTCGTTCGATCGTTTCTCTTCCTTTATTTTTATTTTCCTTTAGGATTATATCGCGGCTCGATATATGTACATACATATATATATATATATATATATATATATATATATATATATATATTTTTTAGCGACGATAACGGATTGAAAGGAAAGCAAAAAAATAAATAAATAAATAAAAGGAAGAAGAAAAGTAAAAAAAAAGAAAAAAAAATTGGAAAAATTTCATCACACTCTCGTGTTATACGCTCGTTCTTTTCAAATGAGTCAACTAAATGATATTGAATAGGAGAATAAAACAGAAGTATGAGAGAGAGAGAGAGAGAGAGAGAGAGAGAGAGAGAAGAAAAAACACCTTAAAGAAATACAGAGAATAAATTTACAAACTGATATCCCGATGAATTATACTCGAAAAGTCCCATCCACATTTCTAAATTCTAACGAATACATTTACACACACACACACACACACACGTACGTACGTACGTACGTACGTACATGCATATGTGCATATTGAAAATAAATCACGAAACATCAGCATTATTTTTAAATCGAATGAAGGAAGAATTTTCATTGCTCGCTTTCGAAAGAAAAAAAAAGAAAAAAAAAGAAAAGAAAAGAAAAGAAAAGAAAAGGAAGCAGAATGAGAATGAAAGAATGAAAGAAAGAAAAAGAGAGAGAGAGAGAGAGAGAAGAAGCGTGAAATGTGGTGAGGGGAGGGGAGGGGAGGGGAGGGGAGAAAAACGAGAAGGACAGGAACGATTTAAAATGGAAAAATCTCGTTCTCGGAAACAATTTCATTGTCCATGGTGGATACGGTACTCTAGTACGTAACATAAATTATGTTCAATACGACGACGACGAGGACGACGACGAGAACGAGTTAGGGTGACATATATATATATATATATATATATATAGAGAGAGAGAGAGAGAGAGAGAGAGAGAAAGATAGAGAGAGATAGAGAGAGAGAGAGAGAGAGAGTGAGAATGAGTGTCACGTGTTAGATGAAGGTACATCTATCAAACGCCAGAACGACTATCTATTTCCCGCGTGTAAACGCGTATTACTTGCACACAGGTTACGATATCACCCCATGCGTACATAGATACATACATACATTCAAACGTAATTGATTGAACATTTGACGTGTCCCCGTAGACCGGAAAGTGTTAGCACAGAACGAGAGATAGAAAGAGAGAGAGAGAGAGAGAGAGAGAGAGAGAGAGAGAGAGAGAGAGAAGAAACTTATAGTCCCTTAATGGTTCACCGTCTTTACTGATATGCGACGTGCCACTCGGGGGACGTATATCATTTTGTCGGTAACACACATATCCAATCGCGAGTACCGAATTAAAATTAAACTGTAGAAAATTTATGCCCGTTATTCGAATACGTAGGTGTGTGTGTGTGTGTGTGTGTGTGTGTGTGTGTGTGTGTGTGTGTGGTATTTGTGTGTATAATGTATGTAATACGTTTAAAAGTTACGTGTAAGCACGTAAGGCGTATCATTGAATATATATCCAATCGCGAGTACCGAATTAAAATTAAACTGTAGAAAATTCATGCCCGTTATTCGATTACGTAGTTGTGTGTGTGTGGTATTTGTGTGTTTGTGTGTGTGTAATTTATGTAATACGTTTAAAAGTTACGTGTAAGCACGTAAGGCGTATCATAGAGACGTTGCGAGCGAAACGGAAATAAAGAAAGAAAAGAAAGAAGAGAAAGAAAGAAATAAAAATAAGGAGAATAAATTTTTTTAAGAGATCTTATTACGTAATCTAACATCACGTTATCGTTCGATTGATTCTTTCCTTTTTTTTCCCGATATAAATCTCTCTCTCTCTCTCTCTCTCTCTCTCTCTCTCTCTCTCTCTGTCTCTCTCTTTTTTGTAAAGAGAGTTCTAAAGAAATTAATCTCTCTGAAGATATCAATTTTTGTATTCATACTTGATTGAATTAAAAAAAAAAAAATGTCTATATATATATTTATATATATATATATATACGTAATGTATGTACGTACGCGTGTGTATGTACGTTCATTTATGTACTTATGTATGTACGTACGTATGTATGTATGTATGCGTATCTAATGAATATGGAATATTCCGTTTAATTGGCCGAAAGCGATCGACTTTTATGTCAGATTTCAAGTTAACTTTCTAACAATTATCGAACCCCTATCGGCAAACTCGAAACACGAATTTAACAACTTTGCTGAAAGTTTTCTCTCTCTCTCTCTCTCTCTCTCTCTCTCTCTCTCTCTGTCTCTCTCTCTCTCTCTCCTTCTCTCTACCTATTTCCTTATCGTCGATCATCATCAAACGCTTGTTAGACGAATACCTTAAAATACGATTAAACGTTGATATTAAGACGATATTTTAATATAATAACGATTTTAATGGTTGGTGGCCCTGGAAGGCAAAATAGTTTCATTGAGGCAAAAGCAGAAACCTTTTGTAAAGGAATACAAACGAGAGAAAGGAAAGGAATGATAAAAGAAAGAGAAAGAAAAATAGAAACAGACAAAGAGAGAGAGAGAGAGAGAGAGAGAGAGAGAGAGAGAGTTTCGCTCAATAATGTTATTCGACAATAGATCCTATCTCTCTCTCTCTCTCTCTCTCTCTCTCTCTCTCTCTCACTCTCTCTTTATCCATTTATCTATCTCTCTCTTTCCCTCTAACTCGTTCATTTAACCTCGCGAGACTTTACGGAACTTCGTTTCAAAGGTATGAAAGTGAAGGATATAAAGGATAGGAATGAGGGAGAAGAGAATGAATGAAAAAAAGAAAAAAGGAAAAGAAAAAGAAAAAGAAAAAAGAAAAAAAAAAACAGCGCGTAACAACGGAAGACCATTTGAAAGATTTCTAACGAGCCGTCGTGATTTGCAAAAAAAAACGAATCTTAATTTTTTCTTTTGCCATCCACCCCCCACCCACCCACAACCCCTCATCCCACCCCACACCACACCACACCCTCTTCCATAAACACACACACACGTAGGTAAAACTTTTTCGCAGGAGCATTTATTTTCTCTTTGTTAATTCCTATCAACCGTTACAACCCTCGTAACCCCATGTATAACCACCATTAATACCTACAACCCGCTTATTACTATACCCTCATAACTAAATCTAGGTGTAACCACTAACCATTTTACCTTTAACCTCGTAGCCACTTCCCACCTCGCCTATTTACCACCCATATCCTCGGTGATGATAATTAAAAAGAAAAAAAAAAAAAGAAAAAAGAAAAGAGGAAAAAGAAAAAAAAAAAGGAAAAAGAAAACACGGAAAAGTTCTCGGAAAGTTTTCTCGCAAATGACCGTAACTGTTTACTCACACGTACGTACGTTCATAAATACACGGATAATATCTTAAATTATGTTCATTAAATTTTCAACCACTCCCGTGACTGTTATACATCTGCGTTTTCTTCATTAAACCGACGTGTAAAAAATATCTATGATAAATAAAAAAGAAAAAAAAAATATACGTATGTATACGTATGTGTGTGCGTCTGTATGTATATATATATATATATATATATATATATATATATATATATATAAATGATTAACTTTTTAAAGTCGTATTAACAAAAAAAAAGAAAATAAGAAGGAAAAATTTCGTTCGAGCTCGTATACCTCAGTCGGTTAATTAATCATTATTTTCTTTCTTACCCCCTCACCCTCACCCTCGCCCTCCCCTCCTCGTAATAAGTAATATTTATCAAGTAATATATTCTTCCTTCGCGATTTTTAATAAACGTTATTTAACGTTAATCTATGGATCGTGAAGACGGTATCAAGAAAGAAAGAAAGAAAAAAAAATAGGGGAGAGAGAGAGAGAGGAAAAATCATCGAGATATTTTATTTGTAATTTTAAAATATTTACATGCACGATAAACAAGTAAGATGATAAGAATTGCATTAATTTAATCGTATCGTTTCATTTTCGAATCCGATTGAATTTACTATTTCGAATTACGATAAAAAGAATCAATATATTTTAACACGCGTGTATATATATATATATATTTTTACTATTTATTTAATAAGTTTGAAATTTGGTTATGTTTTCATATCCGCTTCGTTTTCGATCCTCGTTAGTTCCAATTTAATTGTTACATTATTTTAATAATACTGTTACATAATATATAGATATATATATATATATATATATATATATATATATATATATATATATATATATATATAAGTAAAAAGATAAACTGTTATTGGAAAACGTTCGTCGGTAAATTTCCGACTATCAAT
>OU426856.1:8710784-8715784 GCA_911387685.1 Dolichovespula media | reverse complement strand
CGATATACCCGATACGTCTGTCCACTCCAAAAATTTAGAATTAGAAAGGACGATAATACTGTTGAACGATAAATCATTGATCATCGGATTTCAACCGGTTAAAATTTATGTTAAGCTTTAATGTATATAATCCGTGTGTAAATACACCGTGTATACAATATTTACACCTGATACATATACATATATACATATATACATATATACGTACATATATATATATATATATATATATATATATATATATATATATACGTACACATATGTACGTGTATATGTAAATTCGAAAAATTCAAATACGATCAATATTATTCTATCGAATGATAAATCAATCGATTTTTCTAACGTCGCAATAAAATTTATGTAATTCGTATCGTTATATATGTATAGTATTTACATCGAGCTAAATAGAACCACCCTCACCTCCACCCCCACCCCGCCCACCCCATTAGCAAAATTCATATCAACGATTGGTATTTCGTAATATTTCATGAAATAATTTCCCGATCGACTTTCGATTGTCACGATAAAATTCGTGTTAATCGCGTTTATCGTTCGCATTAGCATACTTTACTTACGCTTAATCGTTTTTAACCATCTATGTACACGTATCGTTGATATATATATTAACATATTTTATTTAACCCGTTTTAGTTATGTGAATTAGAAAAATTCTAATTCGAGTAATAACGTCGTTTTGTTCAATGATGAAACATTGATTTCGGAATGTCACGAAAAAAAAAATTTCAACCTCTCTCTCTCTCTCTCTCTCTCTCTCTCTCTCTCTCTCGTTCTTTTTGTTTTCCTTTCCAGGAAACAAATAAAATAGTCAGATAAAATCTACGTCCCATTCACGTAAACATAATTTTACGAACAATGTGTATATGTCTTTGGGAGACTCTAACTATTTTATCGTCTTTCACGTGCACGTGAGCAAAGGCGCTCATGGTAATACTAGTTGAATGATTTACAACACGACTATGCTTCCGAGAAACATGAAAATAGGAACAAGGTCTTCTCTTTACACTTCCTATGTGTATATATATATATATATGTGTGTGTGTGTATGTGTGCGTGTGTGTGCGTGTGTGTGTGTGTGTACCTGATATTTCAGATTGTACCACGAATTAATTATTATTATTATTACTATTATTATAATTATATTATATAATTATCTTTATTATATTATTATTATTATTATTATTATTATTATTATTATTATTATTATTATTATTATTACTAATACTGCTACTGCTATTATTAATTGTTGTTACGATTAAAACGTTTGCATCGAGTTAAAACATGATATCGATTAATATAAAACTCGTTGAAATTTATTACGACGATTAAAAAGTAATAATCCGTAACCAATAATACGTGTTTATTAATAATTTACTTTTTTATTTTCATCGTATTTTATCACGTATCGAAACACTTCAACGATCGACCGACGCGATTATACTGTCATACGTATATATGTGTGTGTGTGTGTGTGTGTGTGTGTGTGTGTAAAAAATTTATTTAGATTCATAATGAAAAGAGAGATAGAGAGAGAAAAGAAGAAGAGGAAGATAAAAGAGATCGAGTGGTTCAGTTAATTCAATTGATTGATTAATTCGACGAAGAGAATAAACGGAAGAGAAAAATCAAAAAGAATCGAATACAAAGAATAATATTTCCAATGGAGAATGATCAATTGCGCGAGCGTGTAATACGAGTCATTTGATGATTTCAAAAAAAAAAGAAAAATAATAATAATAATAATAATAATAATAATAATAATAATAATAATAACGACCGTCGAAATGATATTCATTTATTCTTTCGCGACGATAAGAAAAAAAAGAAAAAGAAAATTAAATCCCACGGACAGGTTGACAAGTTCTCATTTCTAATTAAACGCGTTTGAAAATATTCCATTTTCTCCGTCAGATTATACAGATTATTCAGATTATACGAATGCAAATTTACATGGGTACAATAATGACGTGTTTTTATCAATAGGAGATATTTTTTGTCATTACAATTATGTCGTATGTACGTATATATGTACATATATATAGATAATACACACACACAGAGAGAAAGAGAGAGAGATTAAATCGTGATCGCTCTTTTTTTTTCTTTTTCTTTTTTTTTATTTTTAAATTATACCCTCTTCTCTCGTTTAACAAGTTCAACGACGTTACGTTTCTTTACTTTTCTTTTTCTTTTTTTTTTTTTTTTTCTTTCCTTTTCGTCAGATTATTCGGACTGTCAAGATTATACCGAAATTCAAATTTGCACGGATATCAGAACGACGTGTTTTATCTGTAATAGATTATTTTCTCGTTTTAATAACGTTGAATTTTCTTCCCCTTTTCGGAATATTAATTGACATTGTCATTATCCTTATCATTATTATCATCATTATTATTATCATTATCATTATCGTCATTAGTAATATTTAATAATATTTTTTTTTCAAATAAATTTGTAATAATAATAACAATAATAATTATTATTATTATTATTATTATTATTATTATCAATATTTAATAAACCTTTTAATACTGAATTTATAATAATAATAATAATAATAATAATAATAATAATAATAATAATAATAATAATAATAATAATAATAATAATTACCATTATTATTATTATTATTATTATTATTATTATTATTATTATTATTATTATCCAATAATATTTTTTATAAATAAATTTATAATAATACTGACAATAATAAAAAAATTTACGTGGATTTGAAAGTCGTATTTAAAAACTGGAATCAAAAGGGAACGTGTAAAAATGAAATACCAAAAGTATAATACGCGAGCTCGTGGAGAAGAAAAGTTTTTCCTTGGGATTATATACGAGGCAGATTATATAGTCACTTTTTACCCCTTTTTCGTCCCTCGTACACCTACCCCTACCACCCTCCTGACAACCCCATCCTCCAACCTATCTCTGTCCCTGTCCCACAAGACAGGAGCCCTACACGCTCCCGAAGCCGATTCAAATTCACAAGAGTTGGGGTATATATATATATATATATACACATACACATATACAAAAACACGCATATATATATATATATATATATATATATATATATATATACTCACACACATACACCTACCGACGTGTTGTAGATTCTAGAAACGAAATGGAGGGCAAGTGTTTGTAACAGAGACGCGAGTGTGTCATACTGAAAGTCTAGAAACTAATGCTACCTTCTATCTCTCTCTCTCTCTCTCTCTCTCTCTCTCTCTCTCTCTCTCTAGATCTTGAGAGAAGAGAGGAAGAAAAAGAAGAGGGAAAAAAAAAGGAAGAAGAAAGAAAAGAAATAGGAAATAGAAGTAGCTCTGGGTGACTTCGAGACGTCGCCACCAAGGGTCGGTATGTAACAAAGACGAAGATGGAAAAGAGAGAGAGAGAGAGAGAGAGAGAGAGAGAGAGAGAGAGATGGACCAGAATAACACAAATTTTATCTCTCCATCTCCCTTTTTATCCCGTGTCAGTCGGTTTAACTGTGAGTAGTTTTACACGGTGAAACGTTAGTTGGTTGCGCTTAAACAATACGTGTGAAAAAGAGAGAGAGAGAGAGAGAATATTACACTGTGCTATAGCATATTATACTATGGTATGCGTATATATATACATATAAATATATATATATATATATATATATCCGTGAAAGATTTTGTTAAAACGTTAACTGGGTTAGTAGTGATGATTCGTTGTATTAATTTAAATTAATTGGAGTTTACGATCCTTATCATTTTTTTTTTTCCTTTTCGTTTTGCTCTTTCTACTTTCTCTTTATTTTCTTATTTATTTATTCATTTGTATATTTTTATTTTTATTTTTAATTTTATTTCTTCTCGACGTTGCATCCAACGAGATAAATTTCACGTACGCGAAATTTTATCGGCGAATGAGATCCGAAGGGAGTAATGAAATTAATTTTTGTTCAGCGTTAGAACGTAGATACGTTAGTAAGAGTTATTTCTTGCGTCCATTGCGATCGCTCATAACGATTATTGTTATATCGGAAAATATAAACGACAAAATATCTGTAACATATAGATATTTTGGGTGTATATAAAATAAATGAATTTATTTTATTTCCATACCGGGTATATAAAATAAATGAATTTAATTTGAAATAACATCGGACTTCGATATTAATAGAAATATCATCGAATGTAAATATAACTCGTCTTTCGTTCGAAACGTATACGATCGTTATGAAGATGATAATAATAATAACAACAACCAACGACAATTGTAAAAATGAAACGACACGACCAACGACGATTATCACTTCGAAGTAAGTAATCGTGCAAAATGAAGGGAAAAAAGAAAAAAAAAATGAAGAAGAAGTGATAATAAATGAAAAGAAAAAAATAAATTTGTTAATGATATCAATCAGTTACGATCTGTCAGATAGTCGATGACCCGTGAAAATGAATAATACCGCAACGATCGATAGCCGCAAGATACATAAATTGAAATCGTATTTGACGACGAGGAACAATACGATTCGTATCCGCATGCAATTGTTTCTCCCAATTCCTTCTTTTTTCGTCATGTTTTCTTTTTCTTTCTTCTTCTTCATTTAAATCCACAAAGTCGCGACATAAATAAAAAAAAAAAAAAATAAAAAAAATAAAAATAAGGAAATTCAGTAACACGCTCGAGAATTAAAGTAATCACGGTCGCACTGGAAAATACTTTAACACGATGGATATACCTGGGGATACATAAATACGTACGTACATATACATGAAAACACATATATATATATATATATATATATATATGTATATGTATATACACGTATATACATTTGTACGTACACACGTACGATAAACAAGACGAAGTTTCTTAATTACGAACGACCGAGGTCTCCGATTAATTGCGAAGCCTCTTGGTCCTTGTCGTCTTCGTCGTCGTTGTTGTTGTCGCGTGAAATATAAGAAACGAAAAGAAAGGAAACGAAGAACGGGAAT
>OU426856.1:8695784-8703284 GCA_911387685.1 Dolichovespula media | reverse complement strand
CTGCCAACGACGTAGACGTAGACGTAGACGTAGACGTAAACGTAGACGTAGACTTTGATATTTTCCCTTTTAATAAATTCTCTTCCACCTTCTCGTTCTTTTTCTTTCCCTTTACCAAAACAAAAAATATCGAATCGTTCGTTTTGTTCTTTATATCCATGATTCTTTCTCTCTATCTCTATCATTATTTATCTATCCATCTATCAATCCATTTATTAATCTATCTATCTTTATATCCATCTCTTTATCTTTATCCTTATCTTTATCTCTCTCTATTTCTCTATAGCTGTCGTCGTTGTCAAATTTGAGAAAAAAAAAAAAATACGTTCGTCGAGATAAAATATCATAGCCGGTCACCGACGGCTCGTGGACTAAGTTTTAAAACTGGATCACGCTGTTTTAACTCTCTCTCTCTCTCTCTCTCTCTCTCTCTCTCTCTCTCTCTCTCGCATTCACCCTATACGACAATCATCTTTTAAACGAGCCAACAACATGATTCAAGCTCGTTTAAACGACGACACCTATTCCGGCCGTGTGTCCGTTCGATCAATGTTTTATATTCGAAGCGATCTATGTACTACGAAACACTCTCTTCCTTCCTTCGACAACCCATTAATTTATTTTCTCTCTTGGATTCAAGATGACGATTTCAACAAATTTTCTTTTTTCCCTCCCTGGAAAACGTTCGCGATAATGAACTGATAATGAAATGGGATTTCGGGATAAACGAAATTAATTCGTTCGTTCGTTCGTTCATTCATTCATTTCGTTCATTCATTTCGTTCGCAATTCATTTGTTTTTCTTTTCTTTTCTTTTCTTTTTTTTTTCTTCCTTCTTCCTCCTCTTCGAGTATTAATTATTGCTTTCGAACGGGACTTGGAAGTTTTTCCTTTTCGTTTCTTCTTCTTTCTTTTTTCTTTCTTTTTTCTACCTTCTCCTTCATCGATCCAGTAATTTTCCCTTGTTTTTTTTTTCTTCTTTTTTTTTTTTTTTTTTCTTTAGATATCGAAACCTTCAAAAATTTTTATGTGATCGCGGGAACCCTTGCAATACATTTTTTTTCTTTTCTCGTTTTCAACAGCAAGCAGCTTTCTCGAAATTAAACGGGATATTAAACGGTAATTTTGCTTCGTTCGTTCGTTTGTTCTTTTCCTTTTGTTTTTTTTTTTTTTTTTGTTTTATTTATTTATTTATTTATTTTCTTTATTAGTTCGGGAGTGTTCGAGAAAATCGTGAGATATTTTGTACGATAAAAATAAAAATAAAAATAACGGGAGGAAGTCCCCAATTCCCTAAATATATATATATATATATATATATATATATATATATTCAGAATTCCCTCTCTCGATAAACACACGTACGCAATCCTTTTGAAAGTCCATGATATAGAGAAAAAGAGAAAAAAAAAAAAAGAAAACAGCAACAACAACCAACAAGAAAAAAGAAAAAACACCGAACTTACCAATTTCAATCGAGAACGTGCGTCATAATATATTTTTCCGAGATGAACTAGTCGTTTGAATTTTTATAACTGGATGAAACGCGATAATTGGAAGGGAAGAAGAAAAAAAAAAGAAGAAAAAGAAAGAAAGAAAGAAGAATCGAAAGAACGAAACAAAAGGAATATTCCAGGAATGATAATTAATTTTAATGATACCCTATGTACATTATTGTTAACGAAATATTATTATACGTTATACATACACGATAGAGATAGAGATAGAGATATAGAGAGAGAGAGAGAGAGAGAGAGAGAGAGAGAGAGAGAGAGAGTTAGAGAGAGAAAGAAAGAATTTGAAGTTACGAATATTGAGAGAGAGTACACGACATATGTATGCCTACGGTATATATGTGTATATATATATATATATATATATATATATATATATGTACATAGACTATTTTTATTTTTCGGATACCCGATATCAAATAGCTTCACTCGATATCCCATGTGTCCTTGATCGGATACCATGCTTCCTATTCCGTTTATAAAAGAAACTCTATATAGAAATTCTTTCTATAGATACTACGAATATGTTCTATGTATCTGCATATACACAAGAGATACCCTAGAATTCCTAATATGTATCTATACATACATGCATACACTTATATATATATATGTGTGTGTGTGTGTGTGTGTGTGTGTATGATAAGGATTCTTGAAATAACGGTAACAACTTGGACAGGGTTGGTTGTATGGAAAATATTCGAAGGTTTCCTTTACAAAAAGTTACATTTTCAAAATCGTTTAACGAAAGTCGACTAACTTTTCATACGACGGTAAGCCATATTTGTTTGAAAATATTTTCGAATATTTCTCCTATTATTTTTCCTTATATCTATCTATCTATCTTTCTTTCTTTCTTTCTTTCTTTCTTTCTTTCTTTCTTTCTTCTTTCTATCTCTCTCTCTCTCTCTCTCTCTCTCTCTCTCTCTCTCTCTCTCTCTCTCTCTCTCTCTGTCTCTCTCTTTTTCTTTCTTTTTTTTTTCTTTACTTTTCTTCAACCTCTCGATCGATCTCGATAACGAATTTACTACGGGGTAGATAATAGATCGAAAGGGTCATCTCTTTCTGCAACTCCTTCTTTCTCTCTCTTTCCTCATCTATCTATCTATCTATCTATCTATCTATCTATCTATCTATCTATCTCCGTTTGATTTTACTCGTAATAACGTTGATTCTAATTTCTTTCTTCGAAATTTACGTTTTCTTTCGTGATCAACGAGGCGTTCGATGCCGCTTAAAAGTATCAGCTTGAAAAATACAAAAAGATAAAAAAGAGGGAAGGAAGAATTAGAAAGAGAAAAAACAACGACGACGACGACGACTACGTCGACGACAATTTATGATTGCTCAAAGTGAGAATAGAGAGAGAGAGAGAGAGAGAGAGAGAGATCATGGGAAAAAAAGAGAGACGAAATAAATCAAGTAGGAAATGAACGGCTAGGAAAGCGGAAGGATTTGCTTCTGGCTTTAACGTTCGACGGAAATTATGTCGAAAGAAATAAAAATGGAAATAAAAAGGAAATAACAACGAGTAAACAACAGTACGCTCGGCTAAGCGTGTAAAATAACCCGTTTTTTCTTCTTCTTCTTCTTCTTTTTTCTTCTTTTTGTTTTTACATCGATTGAAACATATGAACTATTACATCTATAATATATATATATATATATATATTTTTTTTATAATATATATTTTTGTAATCATTTTAATAATAATACATTTAATATGATCAGTTTACATGTATATACATGTATATGTTATATCATTGCGTATATATATATATATTAGATGTGTATATAATATATTAATCATACAACCAATGTCATACAAATACACGTATAACAACGTACAACAAAATAATTTTAAAATCGTCCCTTAATTATTTTCTCGAATCAATTTAAATACTTGCGCCCCTCGTGTTTCGTATAAAATAAATGAAAATAATATAAATGAAACGAATAGAAAATAATAATAAAAATTAATTGCATCAAAATGAAATACGAGCACGATTTATCAATAAACATTTGTCGATTTATTAAAATTTAATTTCAGAAGATAATATATATATATATATATATATATATATATATATATATGTATATATATAAATATACTGGAAACACTGTGTCTCCATTATTTCATCCAATGCTATCGTTCGTACGAAATAGAAAACGAAAGGAAAGATTTATAAAAAAAAAGCTGGAGGAAAAACGAACGATCGGATAGGATCGATCGTATCGACTAAGGATTTATCATCAAATAAAAATCGAATCCCGTATGTGAAAATATATCGCTAAGATATCGGGTTAATTATATCTCAACATGCGTTAATTTTTCCAGACGATACGTATAATCCGATCGAATAAAATAACGCATTTGTTGTTTCCATTATTTTTTTTCTAATCCCTCGATCGTATACATATACATATACGTATACATATACAAATTATTTATATTACGCGCGCACGCGCGAATGTTTGTGCGTTTTTAATTTAAATAATAAGAACGATCGACGTCGTATCACTTCGTGCGAAATAGATTCCTTTCGCGTAATCATACGACAGAGTTTTCTCTCGTCGAACGAAGAAAAAAAAATAATAATAAAATAAATCAAAGTAAAAAAATAAATAATTAAAATTGGAAAAGAAAGAATGGAAGGAGGGAGGGAGGGAGGGAGGGAGGGAGGGAAATGATAGAAAGATGTCTACGATTCGTTAGAATCGGATCGCGAATTATTTGATCGCATTGAAAAACCCCGGGAAATGAAATTTGAAGGGATAAAGACGGGAGAGTAGTGTCTCGTTGCTCGTGAATAAAAAGAGGATCTATCTCTCTCTCTCTCTCTCTCTCTCTCTCTCTTTTCTCTCTATCTCTATCTCTATCTCTATCTCTCTTTCTCTTTCTCTCTCTCTCTCTCTCTCTCTCTCTCTCTCTCTCTCTCTCTCTCTCTCTCTCTCTCTCTCTCTCTCTCTCTCTCTCTCTCTCTCTCTCTCTCTCTCTCTGTCTGAGCAAAGGCAGATGGGAATTATTACGACGAGTTTTTTCCGCTCGAATGCACGTTAATATCAAAGGAATCACTGGAATCCGTTTTTAACAATGCTCCACCTCCATGTATATATAAATCTATCCGTGTATCCCATGTACCACCATTCTTCTCATTTAATACATTCAAAGCATCATGGCTTTAATTTTTTTTCCCTTTTTCCCCCCTAAATCCGAGTGGAGAAAAAGAAAAAAAAAATAATATCTATCACTATTATCACCAACGCCATCACTACCGTTATTACTACTACTGCTACTATCACTACGTACGAGTTTTCTCTACGTGAGAATCTATAATTTTATTTATTTATTACACGTTATACATTATGATACAGTTTAGATTGTATATATATATATATATATATTTTTTTTTTATACGTATATACCTATTCGTGAATAGAACGAAATTATTTCTAATCGTTTTTTTTACTCGGATGTGTGTGTGTGTGTGTGTGTGTGTGTGTGTGTGTGTGTATCAGTATGTGTGTGTGTGTGTCAAAGTGTACGCGCACACTTTGAACGACCGTAGTTTATACGAAACGAACGAGCGATCGTCCCCTATCAAAATAAAATCCCTTTAAACTCTTTGGAAACCGGAAATAATGATCGCCAGCGGAAATAATGATCGAGAGATCAATGATGAGATCGATAAAAAAAGAAAAGCTTTTATTATCGTCAACGTCGATTCGGAGAATTGAAATTTCTTCTTTTCCTTTCTTTTTTTGTTATTGTAGTTATAATACTTTGTTTTCTTTATTTTTTATCGAAAAAAAAAAGATAGGATAACGTCATAGAAAATATTGGAAAACGATATCGGGTAGATAGGGGGTGATGGGTGGTGGGTGGTGTGGGGGGGGGTCGTCGTAGCAGCCGCTTTTGATTATCGATAGAAAATTTAAAAAAAGAAAAAAGAAAAAGAAAAAGAAAAAATATATATATATATATATATCGCGAATCTATGAAACTATTATATCGTATAATAAAAATTCGTGGTAATGTTATCGCGTCGACTATTTTATTTTTATTTATTTATTTATTTATTTATTTTTTTAATTGCAGAAACGAAAATACAACGATTTAAACTGATAACGCGCCGAAGAAAATATTTTCCTTCGAAAATTAACGAAACAGAAAATTCGAGGATCGACGTACGTAAGGGTTTATCTTTTATTTCATTCTTTTATTTTATTTTATTTTGTAAAGAAATATCACTACTTCTTCTTCTTCTTCTTCTTCTTCTTCTTCTTCATCCTTCCTTTTTCTCATGTCTTCTTATTTTTTAAATGAGGATGGAAGGGCGTGACGAATTTTATTTAATATAATAGGAATAGGAAGAGAAAAAAGAAACGAAGCGTAAAATCGAATGAAAACATTCTCGAAATTGTTGAAAATAACGTCATTTGATATTTTACCCCAAACTTTTATTATTATTTGTTTCCATCATTTTTCCATTCTCTTATATCCTTTTCCCTTTCCATTTTTTGCTTTCCCTTTGCTCTCCGTCACGTCACCCTTTCAGAGTTCGCAAGATTTGCAATCCTTTGACGATTCATCACAAAGGACCGTCTCTGTTTCTTTTTGTTCCCCCCGCACCGCACCCCGCACGCCCCTGCCCCTGCCCCTGCCCCTCCCCCTCTCGCGATTCCTTCTTCCTTTCCCTCTTCTTTTTTTCACCCCCCTCTTCCTCCTCCTCCTCCCCTCCTCCTCCTCCTCCTCCTCCTCCTCCTCCTCCTCCTCTTCTTCTTCTTCTTCTTTCATTAAAAATTGTCTCTCGTAAAAAAACGAAATGAACGAGAGAGACGTAGAGACGAGGGGAGGGGGGAAAGGAAAAGGTTAAAAATAAAAGGAAAATAAAAATAAGAATAAATTGATGACGACGATGCGAGGATGAAAAAAGGGGGAAAAGGGACCGTGCGAAGTCGACTCTTTTAAAAGCGGAGGTGTTGCGAGAGGATCAAGTTTAAAATTAAAAAAAAAATAAATAAATAAAAATAAATATGATAGAAAATAGAAGGAAAGAAAAAAAAGAATTAAAAATGCGAAATAAATTGATTGAATAATTAAAGAGGTAGAGAGGAAAATAAAAAAGGGAAACAGAGAGAGAGAGAGAGAGAGAGAGAGAGGGGGGAAGAGAAAACCGTGGAAAGAGACGAGGGGAGGGGGGAAAGGAAAAAGTTAAAAATAAAAGAAAGGTAAAAATAAAAATAAATTGATGACGACGATGCGAGGATGAAAAAAGGGGGGAAAAGGGACCGTGCGAAGTCGACTCTTTTAAAAGCAGAGGTGTTGCGAGAGGATCAAGTTTAAAATTAAAAAAAAAATAAATAAATAAAAATAAATATGATAGAAAATAGAAGGAAAGAAAAAAAAGAATTAAAAATGCGAAATAAATTGATTGAATAATTAAGATGGTAGAGAGCAAAATAAAAAAAAAAAAACAGAGATAGAGAGAGAGAGAGAGAGAGAGAGAGAGAGAGAAAACAGCGCGAAAAATTGTCGCGAAGAAGAGAAGTATCGGAGAATGATCGGCAAATGAAAAAAAAAAAATAAAAAAAAAAAAAGAAAAGAAAGAAAGAAAGGAAAGAAACGAAAAAATAGAGAGAGCTTCTTGACGATCGAAGGGAAAACCATTTTTTAAAGGGGATATCTCTCGTGGATTGAAATGATGCCGTGTTTATGGGGGGGGAGGGAGCGGGGAGGGGTGGGATTCGGTTATTAAGCCGTGGAGTTTATGAAAGAAAAAAAAAAAAAAAAAAAAAACAGGAAAAGGAAAAGGAAAAAGAAGAAAGAAGAAAGAAAGTGAAAAAAAGAAAAAAGAAGAAGAAGAAGAAGAAGAAGAAAAAGCTATTGAAAGAGTTCGAGTCCTTTGGGTTTTACGTGTGCTCTCTTGGAAAGTTCAGCGGGTCGAAAAAGTGCGAGAGAAACTAATATACGTACACACGGAGA
>OU426856.1:8673284-8690784 GCA_911387685.1 Dolichovespula media | reverse complement strand
AAAACGTTTTACTTTTTTTTTTCCCCACTCGAGGGTAAAAATAAATGAAAAAGAAAAAGAAGAAGAAGAAGTTAGAATAAGGTTCTCTTTCGTTTGGATTCGAAAAGGAAAAAAAAAAAAGAGCGAGAGAGAGAGAGAGAGAGAGAGAGAGAGAGAGAAAGAGAGACAAACAGAGAGAGACAGAAGAAAGAAAGAAGAAAACGGCCCCGTTATTCTTTGATAAAGACGACACACGACCATCATCCATCGTTCGTTAACTGTGATGTTAGACAGGCGAGTATAAAAAAGAAAAAAAGAAGAAGAAAATAATAAAAAGGAGAAGAAAAAAATAAAAAAGAAAAAAAAAAATGGACGGACGTGATGAGCTAGCTATCACGATTTCCTTAGTAGATCTCTCTCTCTCTCTCTCTCTCTCTCTCTCTCTCTCTCTCTCTCTCTCTCTCTCTCTTTTTCTCTCTTCAGGGTCGCCTCGCCTAACCCTGAGGTGTTTTCATCAATTCCGTGTACCCCTCCCCCAGTCGCTAAGTTTTATTCCTGTTAAAGGGTAGTGGTAAAGCGACTACAAGGAGCAATGCAACGAGAAAGGCTCTAAAGGTACTTCGATATTATACATACGTGCATAAAGGGTAGACGTGATTTAAGGGGTTGGTTGGTTGCTTGCTTGAGTTGGGTTGGGTTGGTCGCTTTGCTTTGAGTTTGGTTTCGTTAGATGAAGTAAAGCGAGAGAGAGAGAGAGAGAGAGAGAGGGATAGTCGAAGGGTTGGGTATGTATGTAAAGTGAGTGAACGGGTGAGATTGAGGATAGGGGTTGGTGGTGGCGGGGTTGATGTTGGTAGAGGGGTGGTAAAAGTCGCGATAAAAATCTCGCGGAGGACGGCCGCGATTTTGGTGGTCCCTGGGAGTCTCCGCGTACGACACGAAGGCCGTTTCAAGCCTGAGGGAGTTTGAAACGACGAGAGTTGGAGGGTGGAATGGGGTGGAGGGTGGAGGGTGGAGGGTGAGCTGAACTGAACTGAACAGAACAGAACTGAACTGAACTGAACTGTGGTGAGGTGAGGTGAGGTGAGACGAGGAGGAAGGTGGGGAAGGGTTCGTGGAAGAAAACTCGGGGAGTCGATGGATGGTATAAAAAAAGGGTTACGTCGGTTGTGGTAGTGCTGGTGCACTCCCTCTCCCTTCTCCGTTGGAATATATAAAGATGGATGGATGGATGGATGGATGGATGGATGGATGGATGGAGGGGTTGGGGTAGGGTGGTAGAGTTGGGTGTTATAAGAGGGGAAGGAGAGGTGACGCGACTGGGGTAGGGTCGGTGGGTGAGAGGAGAGGCGATTTCAGATCTCCGATCTTTTTCCTTCTTTATTTTTTTGAATTTTTTTCTTTCCCTTTTTTCTCCCCCTTCCCTTTCCCTCCTCCCATTCCTCCACCTACTCCTTCTCCTCTTCATCCTCCCCATACCCCTTTTCTCATTCTTCCTGTGTGTTGTTCACTGATTGCACCGGTTTTACTGGCTACGTGCCAGTACTGATAGTGTCGTGATTTACATATACCACTACCACTACTATCACCACCACTACTATCACCACGACTATCACTACTATTATCACCAACACGAGTACTTCTTATACGTGCCCGTTATATCTAAAATCGTGTTTGTCGATCTGTCCTGTAATAATAAGCGTGCGTGTGTGTGTGATTGATAAGGGTGGGGGAGGGTGGGGAAGGGGGGAGGTGGGAGGGAGAGGAGTGGCGCGCGCGCGCGTTGCCCGCGTACTCGTATTTGTGTTGTATCAAACGACCCATTACAACGACCCAATCGAGATTTGAAATTCGTCGAAGAGGGCAGGGAGGAGGAGAGAGGGAGGGCGAGGTTGATCGGTAAACGGGCAAGAAGTGGCGATTGGGTGAGGGATTAGGGGAGTTAAGGGGAGTGAGGGAGAGTAAAGGGGTAAAATTCGAAACGGGGAGATTAGGTTGTGCCGTCGTCGAATCGAAAGCGACAAGGGAGAATAAACGGGATTATTTTTTTCGTCTCGTCGTATCGGAGAATTGGATAAGAAAAATATCGAGAATTGTGTTTCGATGTGAAAAGCAAAGAGAAAAAAGAGAGAGAGAGAGAGAGAGAAAATAAAGAAAAGAACGAAGAAACGGAAACGATGTAACGAACGAAAATGGAGGAATAACAAAATTAATTCCCGGCTTCGATGAGAATGACCTTTCGCGATGTAAAAAAAAAAAAAGAGAACAAAAAAAAAAACAAAAAATTCGTCGGTGAACGAGGGTTGGAAAGGGGGGGAGATCGGGTGGGAATTGAGAGGATAGGGATGCGAGGGTTGGGAGGGCGGGGGTGGGATTGAGAACGTGGAAGGGTCGAGGAATCGAACGAAAAGGAAAGACTCGGAAGCTTCGTATAGCCCACACCCTTCCAACCACCATTACAACCATCGTCACCATAATCGACGACCATCGACCACCCCCACCCCCCTCCAACTCAGCGTCGTTCTCTTCCTCGTCTTCTTCCTTTTCTTTCTTTTGCTCGTCGTTTCATCCCTTTTGCTCATTTCTCTTTCTCTTCTCCTCCTTCTTTTTCTTTTTCTTTTCCTTCCCCCTCCCTCCCCCTCCCCCCCCCCCCCCCGCCCTTTCTTTCTAACTTTCTTGTTTCTTTATTTCTCTAGTTTTAGTTGCCGACGCTCGCCATGACCGCCATACTTAATGCGGCACGAGAACGTGACGTAATAACCGCGGACTTGCGTATAAAATATCAATATTTTTCCACCGCGGCTATGCCAACGGCGACAGCTACGAGCAACGACGCTCGATGTCGCGCACTGACACGCTTTCTAAACTTACAAACATATACATACGTACATACATACGTACATACATATATACATGCATACATACGTACGTACGTACGTACGTATGTATCTTATTTTATTCTAATTATTCGCATAAACCTTGCATAGGTATAACGCATACGTGGTAGTATCCAACGTACATACATACATATACACATACATATATACATACATATATACATACATACATATGTACGTACATACATACGTACGTATGTATCTTATTTTATTCTAATTATTCGCATAAACCTTGCATAGGTATAACGCATACGTGGTAGTATCCAACGTACATACATACATATACACATACATATATACATACATATATACATACATACATATGTACGTACGTACGTATGTATCTTATTTTATTCTAATTATTCGCATAAACCTTGCATAGGTATAACGCATACGTGGTAGTATCCAACGTATATACATATATATATATACATACATATATACATACATACATATGTACGTACATACATACATACATATGTACGTACGTATGTATCTTATTTTATTCTAATTATTCGCATAAATCTTGTATAGGTATAACGCATACGTGGTAGTATTCAACCTACACGTTCGATCTTATACGTATTACCTATTACGTATAAGATCGAACGTATGTATGTGTGTATCGAGAGAGAGAGAGAGAGAGAGAGAGAGAGAGAGAGAGAGAGAGAGAGAGAGAGAGGGTGGGGTATATAGGAATTATAAGAGAAAATTTTACAACGAAATTATTTTTATTAATCAAAATGTTCACTCTGATGGGCCTTTAAAATGGCCAATTTTTTACGTTGAAATATTGTTATCCTTGGAAGAGGGGATTGGGGAGGGCGGAGAGGTTACTCTGAAATATATTTTTCTATTATCAAGATTTTTTATTATTATTAATATATAATATATATATATATATATATATATATATATATCTTTTTTTTCTGATCGAAGGAATAAGATTTTATTTAATGCGAATGAGTGAAGGAAAAAAAATATATATGTGTGTGTGTGTATATATAAATTGGAAAGTAATTTTTTTCTTTATTTATGAGCATAATTTTTTTCATTGCTAGAAATTTTGATTTTTTTCTCTCTTTCTTTCTTTCTTTCTTTCTTTCTTTCCTTTTCTTTTTAATTTTCTTGTTTCTTATTCCTTTTTTTTGTATTCATTTTCATTATTAACACAGAGCGTCATAAGCTCTGAAGGACAGATAAATAAATAAATAAATAAATAAATAAATAAATAAATAAGACAACAAAATAAACAAATAATAAGAATCGACAAAGCGTAAAATATTGATTAGAATGAATGTAGATAAAAGTTAAGTAAATACCTGTCGTATGATAAATATTGACATTTTTTTATTTATTTATTTTCTTCTTTTTTTTTTTTTTTTGTTGAAGGGATGAGTAGTAAAAGAATGAAAAAGAAAAGATCAGAACTAAAAGAAAAAAAGGAAAAGAAAAAACAGAATAATCGGCAAGCAAAGAAGAAAATGTAAAAAAAAGGAATAAAATTCTCTCTCTCTCTCTCTCTCTCTCTCTCTCTCTCTCTCTCTCTCTCTCTCTCTCTCCAATTCGTTCCTCTTCTTCGATGATATCTCAATCTCGTTTCTTTCCTCTTTTATCGTACGATTACAATCGAAATTTAAACGTTTAAGCCGTCGTAATAAAAATGGGAAATCGATCTCTTTACGTACGAACGAACGAACGATTAAAAGGAGGCCATCTCTTTCTTTTTTCTTTTTTTATTTTTTTTTTTTTTTTTATTTCCTCCCCGATAGAAATAAAATATTAAAAGGTAAGCGGAGTCCAGAGATCTGATCAAAAGGGAAAGGAAATAAAGGAGTGCTTATGTACCGTATCAAATCCGTTCTAATTCGATATATATATATATATATATATATATATATATATATATATATACACATATATATATATATACAAAAACGACGATAAAGCGAAATTTATTCCGATAGTATCGATGTCAGTATCGATATGATGGGAATCAAAAAACGGAAACTGGATAGGCCTTTCGGAAAACGTGTGAGATAGATAGAGAGAGAGAGAGAGATAGATGGAGAGAGAGAGAGAGAGACAGAAAAATGTACCTTTTTGATGAATTATTGGAATAAAAAAAAAGATAGAGGGAGAGAGAGAGAGAGAGAGAGAATGAAGATAAAAAATAATTTTCTCCCTCTAGGATAATTGAAGATTAACGAGAATGAAAGGAAGAAAAAGAGAAAATTAAAGAATAGAGAAAGAAGGGGAAAAAAAGTTAAAAAAAAAAATAGATAAAGAGTAGGAACGACTGTTGACTGTAACAACGTCGAAATTTATCGTAAAGATAAACAAATTGTTAGAATGATGGATGTGAAAATAAAGAAGAAGAAGGTGACAATGTTATACATCTCTCTCTCTCTCTCTCTCTCTCTCTCTCTCTCTCTCTCTCTCTGTCTCTCTGTCTCTCTGTCTCTCTCTGTCTCTCTGTCTCTCTGTCTTCTTTCTTGGGAAATCACTAACCAAGAGAGAAATAGAAACGTGTGAAAAATGAGAAACACGAGAAATTCCCATTAAGTATATAAAACCATGATTCCTAAGGTTTGAAAAGCCCTCCCAAAAGAAATCAGTTGAGAGCACGAAAATTTACTACTACGCCCCTTTTTGTACTTTCAATTCCTTCTTTTGCAAGGGAGAACGAGAAAAAAAAAAAAAGAAAGGAAAAAGGAAAGAAAAAAAAATAGAAAAAGATAAGGAAAAATAATTAACGACGAAAATTTTCACCTTGATCCCATCTTCCTGTTCTTCTTCGAAATCCTCATTTTGAAATCGTCGAAATGTTCGATCGAAAAAAAATAACGTCGAGAATTTTTTTCACTTCGATGCACTTTTCTACTTTTCTACTACTCGATTAAGATCAATCAAAATATCGAATAAAAAAGAAACAAAAATAAATAAATAAAAATAAATAAAAATAAATAAATAAATAATGACGAAAATGTCTACTTCGATACACTTTTTTTCCTTTTCGGATAACTTCTTTTGCGATCGTTCGAAATATTCAATAAAAAAGAAATAAAAAGTAAAGAAACAAAAATAAATAAATAAATAAATAAATAAATAAATAAATAAATAAATAATGACGAAAATTTTAACTCCGATCCATTTTCTTCCTTTGCGATCGTTCGAAATATTCAATGAGAAAGAAACAAAAAATAAATGAACAAAAATAAATAAATAAATAACCACGAAAATTTTAACTCCGATTCATTTTCTTCTATCGCGATCGTTCGAAATATTCAATGAGAAAGAAACATAACAAAAATAACAAAAATAAATAAATAAAATAAATTGATTAATTAATTAAATAAATTAAATAAATTAATAACTGAATAAATAATGACGAAAGTTTTAACTCCAATCAACTTTTCCTCTTTTAAGTTGAAAAGTGAATAAAAGAAAACGGGGGAAAAAAAGGAAAATTAAAAAAATAGTAGAAAAAGAAAACGAGGACGGCGTTCTCTCTGATCGTTTGAAATGATGAAACGTGCAATCATCGATCGTAAAATCGAATTCGATAAGGTGCCATGCTTGAAATTTCACTGAATATTTATCTCGTTTATCTCGTTAATGGGTAATCAGGAACGAAGCTTTAGGGGTGTTAACGTTCGCTTCGATCCTCGTTGGATAACCGGAAGAAGCATACGTTTCCGTCCGATGCTAAATCGTTCCGTCGAATAAACCAAAATTATTCGCCCGGTGATAAAGGATAAAAAAAATAAAAAATATAAAAACAACAAGAAGAAAAATAATAATATTAATAATAACAACAACGATTAAAAAAAAAAAAAAACATATATATATATATATATATATATATATATATATATATATATATATATATATATATAAGCTGAAGTTAAATCGAGGTTAATTCGACATTTTGTTTTATATCTTTCGTCTCGTTGAAGCTATTCCATATTTCAATTTATTCAAAAAAAAATATATATATATATATATATAAAATAATTTGGGACAAAATTAAAAATATAGAAAAAAAAAAAACGGAACTGACAGAAGAAATTAAATTTTGATCGTGATTAATCATAGCTCTCTCTCTCTCTCTCTATCTCTCTCTCTCTCTCTCTCTCTCTCTCTCTCTCTCTTTCATCTTTCTATTTCTCTTTCTCTGTCTCTGTCACATCTCATCTAGATAAATTTTCAGAAGCAATCTAATTCGCCATATTTTTTGAGAAAAGAAGAAAAAAAAAAAAAAAATATATATATATATATATATATATATATATATATATATATACATATATAAAAATAGAGAAGAAGAGAGAACGAACAACTGTGCGATAAATATAACAAAAAAAAGAAATTAAAAAAGAATAAATAATTTAAAAAAAAAAAGATCTGATCGTTGCCAAGCAGATTATTCCCCTTTCTGCATTGTCTTTTATCTTTACGAAAAGAAAAATAAAAAAAAAAAAAAAAAACAAAATGTCGACACGATCCACGAACAATTTTGAAAAAATCCATCGAAGCATTTTGACGGGCGAGTGTGTGTGGCAATGAAAAAATAAAAAAAAAAAAAAGTAAATAAAAAAGGAAAGAAAGAAAAGGGGGAAACAAAGGAGGGGTAAAAAGGAGGAAAGAAAAAAAAAGAGAGAGAAAGGGAAAAAGGAAGAGTAGAAAGAGAGAGAGATAGACAGAGAGAGAGAGAGAGAGAGAGAGAGAGAGAGAGATAGTTAACGATTTCATGATTTCACATCTCGTTTCGCCGTCTTTCACTTTCGGAAATAAACGAGAATACGGAGTTTCCACCGTTAGAACTGGCGTCTATTTGAGAATCCTAAATGAGAAATGCCACGCCATTCCGTACTCGCACGAATTGCCGACGGAAATAAGGAGGTATACTGCTGAGATATTTAGCCGCAAGGTCGTACTTACAATTCGTAGTTAAATCGGCACAGACAACGTCATAATAATAGTAGTAGTAATAATAATAATAATAATAATAATAATAATAATAATAATAATAATAATAATAATAACAATAACAATAATAATAATAATAATAACAATAACAATAATATTAATAATAAAAAATAATAATAACAATAATAATAATAAATAATAAATAATAATAATAATAAATAATTAATAATTAATAATAATAATAATAATAATAATAATAATAATAATAATAATAATAATAATAACAATAATAATAATAATAATAAATAATAATTACTATTTATAATAATAATAATAATAATAATAATAATAATAATAATAATAATGGTAATTATATAATAATAAATTATATATAATCGAACTTACAATTCGTAGTTAAATCGGTAAATACAACGTCATAATAATTATAATAATAATAGTAATTATATAATAATAAATTATATATAAAAGTAATTATTATTATTATTATTAATTATTATTATTAATGTTATCAATAATAGTCATACATATATATATATATATATATATATATGTATGTATATATGTTTGTATATATAATATACGTAAACACATCGATGATTCTAATAAAAGATCCATGAAATATTTTAACTTTCCTTTTATCAACGTCATTGTAAAAAGCTTCTCTCATCTATCCGAGTATAATGATAATCTCACTATATATAAATATACATATATATGTAAGTACGTATGTATGTATGTATGTATGTATGTATGTATGTATGTATGTATATGTATATGCATATGTACGTGTAGATAAACGTATGATATTCGAATCGACCTTATTTTCTCGGAATTTATTCAACGCAACATTCATACATACCGCCATCGTTTATTATCGCTACCCTTGCGATGTTCGTCAAGCGATTTCAAATACGTGCTACGACGAACTTCCAATTTCGAAAATCAATTACGACGTATATACATACATACATATATACATACATACATACATACATACATATACACGTACGTACGTACGTACGTACATACACACATACATAGATGCATATCTAGAGGAATCCTTAACGTCGACATTACATGTGTGTGTGTGTGTGTGTGTGTGTGTGTGTGTGTCTGCATCGATGCGAATACAGGGTGAATTAAAAATTTATAAACGAGCGAGAGGTACCTACGTGATTTTAAAAATCAATTACACTTTTTCTTTCCTCCGAGATCTTCCGAGGATGAACCTTCTTTTCTCCTTAACTTTTTTGTTCTTTTTTTTTTTATTTTTTTTTTTTATTTTTTTTTATTATTTTTTTTATTTTTAAAAACGCCGCGAACCGCTCGAACCTTGTTAAAGCTTCCTCGCAAGTATACCCCGTCTACGCGCGACGATCCGAAAAAGAAGAAAAAACAGAAAGGGAAGAGGAAAGAGAAATGAAAAATAAAAATAAAAAAAAAAAATAAAGAGAAAAATCTCGATACGGTAACGATCGACGATACGGTCGGAGTCGAAAAACGAAAAATTTTTTCGTCGACGTTCCTCTAATAGCCGTTAACGCCTAGAGGATATCACCATTACGTGAAATTGAAGGAAAAAGAGAGAGAGAGAAAGAGAGAGAGAGAGAGAGAAAAGAAAGAGAAAAAGAGAGAACACAATGAAAGAGAAAAATTAGATCGATCGGATGAAAAAAAAAAAAGGATAACGAAGAAAAAAAAAGAGAATAAAAAGAAATAAAATAAAATAAAATAAAATAGAAGATAGGAAGAGAGAGAGAGAGAGAGAGAGAGAGAGAAAATTTCAAATGAACGGTTTAACGGCGCATCGTTGATTCTGATAAGGTGAAACTGGGTCAGTGGGACTGTTTGGTTGTTATCAAACGTGAGAATCGTCATGAATAATGCGTGTTTAGGTTGAAAGAAGGTAAGAAAGAAGGGAAAAAAAGAAACAAAGAATACATGTATGTTAAAGAATTAAATTGTTATAGAGTGGTTAAGGATGAGAAAGAAGTGAGTAAAAAGATAAAAGAAAAATAAAATAAAAAAAAAAAAAATAGAATGACGACGACTACGATGATTACGACGACGACGATGAACCCCTTAGCGATCCCTCATAAAAATAATAAAACGAATATACCTTCGCGAACGTGAAAATGGTTACGGCTCGTTTCGTTCCCATAAAAAAAAAAGGAATAAAAAAAAAATGAAGAAAAAATAAAAAAAAAATGAAGGAATAAAAAATAGAAGTACGTCATTGAGTCGTAATGTTTCATTCGATCGAATAAAAAAAAAGAAAAAAGAACAGAGAGGAAAATGTGCACCTAACGTTCTTGAATCGTTCCAAAGAGAAAAAAAAAAAAAAAAAAAAAAAAAAAAAAAAAAAAAAAAAAGAAAAAGTGAAAGTAAAAATAAAAAAGTAAATGAAAGAGAAAAGAACGAACGAACGAATTAAAATAAATGTAAGATATAATAAAAAATTAATAAAACGTTACGAGTATAATATAATTGTATACATATATAAATGTGTGTGTGTGTGTGTGTGTGTGTGTATCTGCGCGTGTGTATGTGGTTATTTAATATTAACATGCATATGAATATTATCGGGTAAAACGGTTGACTAATAATAATTTGTTTAAAGCGTGCAGAGATTGGTGCCTTTGAAGATATGAAAACACGTTCTCGCTCAATAATCAAGCCGGTAGAATCTGTCTATTTATTTATAAGATACCCGGTGTTCCCACGGGATCATACCGGAGAGAATCTAATAAGGAACGAGGAAGAGATAGATATCGAGAGAGAGAGAGAGAGAGAGATAGAGATAAACATAGATAGATAGAGAGAAAGAGGGAGAGAGATAGACAGAGGTACAGAAAGAGAGAGAGAGAAAGAGAGATGGAGAGAGGAGTAGTTTATGCAAAATAAATATAAAAGAGAGAGAGAGAGAGAGAGAGAGAGATGGAGATAGAGATAGACAGAGGTACAGAAAAAGAGAGAGAGATGGAGAGAGGAGTAGTTTATGCAAAATAAATATTAAAAAAAAAAGAGAGAGAAAGAGAGGAGTAGTTTATGCGAAATAAATATAAAAAAAAAACAGAGAGAGAGAGAGAGAGAGAGAGAGAGAGATTGAAACCATTAGCGAGCATCCTTTAATTTTTCCTTAAATATTTTTTAATCCTCGCATAAACGAGGAATATAATTTCTTTTGCTCGTACCAATTACCGAAAGTTATTGAAATTCATAATAAACGCGAGCTCGTACGACGTCGTTCGCAGAGATAAAAAGCACGCCACGTGGAATCTTTAAATTCGTTTCTAAAATAAGAAGGAAAGAAAAAAAAAAAAAGTAAAAAGAAAAGAGGAATCTTCCACGTTCCACCTAGTTAATCTGGTATTCTGAACGTCGTAAGGATAACGAACGAATTGATAACACGAGAGAGAGAGAGAGAGAGAGAGAGAGAGTGAGAGAGAGAGTGAAAAATCGCTTCTCTGAATTCACTCTACAAGCAAAAAATGAAAAAGAAAAGGATGGAATGTAATTAGAAAATAAAAGTAGATAAATTTGCGTTTAAACGAATCGTTCGTAACAATCGAAAATTAAATCCACCACGAAAGTGTGAAATATTATTAAAAAAATAAAAAAAAGTAAAAGAAGAAAGAAAAAAAAGATCACTTCGAACGTTACAACGTCTGTTAATATAATTGTTTTACGACTACGTTGGACGCGCTCGCGCGCGCGCTTAAAAGACAAAAAAAGAAGAAGAATGAAATTATCATAGAATTTTTCTGAATGCAAAGAGAAAGGAAAAGGAATAAAAAATCGAACGATCAACGTAAGTGCAACGAAAATTGTATGAATATTGTTTTGAAAAAACGATTTCGATAAATCGATCTAAACATCGACATATAATAATTATATATATATATATATATATATATAAATATATAAATATATAATATATAAATATATATTATATATATATATATATATATATATATATATATATATATATTTCATGATGATATCGGTCGATATTAATGCCGACGATATTTTTAATAGAAAATTAATTTAATAGAAAATTAATTCAATAGAAAGTATTATTTCGAAAGAATTTCTACTAACCTATATGTATGTGTGTACAAATGCGTGTACGTGTGTATGCGTGTGTGCGTGCGTGCGTGTGTGTGTGTGTGTATACGATTACATGCTGCGAAAAAAAAATCAACGTTTCAATTTTCTCCCATAAATGAAACCGAATCGAACAAAATACTCGTTGGCGCGTTACGCTGCAAACGAATCGACGAAGCCTCGAAAAAGGATTACAAATTATTTCGAAAAATAAAAAAATAAAAAATAACAATATTCCACGAAACGGTCCGACCACGACGGTAGATAAAATATCCTCGTCATCGTCATCGTCGTCATCATCATCATCATCATCATCACCACCATCATCATCGACACTGACGTTTTTATCTTTCAAAAAACAAAAAAGAAACGTAAAAATCGAAAATTAAATATGAACGAGTGAAGAAATAATTCCGAACGATAATTAATTAAACGTAAATGTACGACGTGAGGATAGGGGGGGAGGGGGAGGGGGCGCGAGAGGATCGGGACGAACGACGGACGTACGGATGGACGTGTTACGAAGGGCGAAAAAAAAATAATTAAAAAAAAATAAAAAGAAAAGAAAAGAAAAGAAGAAAAAACAAAGGAAATGGACCTGAAAAAAAAGAAAAGAAAAGAAAAGAAAAGAAAAGAAATCTTCTCTCGAAAATAATTACCAACGAAAAATCCTCGCCGTTGCATTACGTACCTCTACCGAGCCCCCTTTAACGCCCCCCCCCCAAACTCACCCCCACCCATCGAACCACCCCAATCTGAAACTGGGAATAGCTACTGGGCGTGAAAGGATGGTGCAGAGGGTGAGAGGGTGAAAAGAACAAAAGAGAAAAACGGGGATAAAGAAACTCCGGGAAAATGAATAAAGGAAAAGAAATCGAAAGAGGAGGAAGAATAAGAAGAGAAAAAAAGGAGGAGGAGGAGGAGGAGGAGGTTGAGGGTGGGGTATATATATATATATATATATATATATAAAAAAAAAGAACGAAGAGGGGGAAAATAAAACGAGAGATAGAAATAACGAGGAACGTGAAGGAACGGAAGGGAGACAGAAGTATTACGGAGACTCGTGTGATAGTCGCGATAGGTGACAAATTGAGAATGGGGGTGGGTGACGATATTCGACGAACGCGCGTAACGAAAAAAAAAGAAAAAGAAAAAGAAAAGAAAAGGAAAAAAAAGATGTTAAAAAGGAAAAATGGGGAAAATGGGGAAAAAATTACTCGAAGCAAGCGAATAATCACGACGGATTTAACCGAGTTAGTATAGAGAGAGAGAGAGAGAGAGAGAGAGAGAGAGAGAGAGATTATTAAAAGCACGACGTCGGTGTTTAAAACGAAAGGATCGACGGCGAGATAGAAAATGGATTTAGTGGAGTAGGTGGAGGAAGAGGACGATGACGACGACGATGATGATTAAGAGAGAAAGAGAAGGGGGAGGAGGAAGAGGAGGAGGATACAAACGATGATCTTGGATAGTTAATCCGAAAGGACGATGAGAGATCGTGGAGTGCACTCGTCGGTAGACCACTCGTGAATCGAAACCCGTTGGAAAACAGGCTCGAGACGATGAAGAGATGGAGATAGAGATGGATGGATGGATGGATGGATAGAGAGAGAGAGAGAGAATGCAGAGGGGATGAAGAGTGAGAACGATGAAGGATGAAGTGTGAGGGTAGGAGAGGGCAAAAGGGAAACGCAGGGATGAGTGAGGGGTCGAACGACTATGCGTACTCGCGCGTACAGTTGGGGTAGGAGTACGAAGAGATAGAGGTGGTGGTGGAAGTGGTGAAGGAGGAGGAGGAGGAGGAGGAGGAGGATGCTTTCGGTGGCGGAAAACGGCTCGGGCCACGTCCGCTGCATCGAGGAATATCGATCGTTGGTGCCTTGAATGGTTCTCGCACGAGCAACACGTGCACCAACCAACCGGGTCAACGTCGAATCGTCGTTCTCGAAGACGACTTTCTACACGGCCAACGCTCGATGCGCTCTTACATTTAATATCATAACGGCCATCATATGTGTGTGTGTGTGTGTGTGTGTGTGTATGTTGTATGTACGCAGTTATACGCTAGTACTGAATAAAATAACTCGCGCGCGTATCCGCCCCAACTCCACCCACCCACCCAACCACCCACTTACCTTACCTACTACGGTTCACGGTTGCTCTAACAATATAGTGTAACTGTTACTTGTATAGGGACTAAATATATATAAGAGAGAGAGAGAGAGAGAGAGAGAGAGAAATTTTCATGCGTGCAATCAACGTCTATTTACGATATAATATTATATATATATATATATATATATATAAATATATTTTTTTTTTGAAATGTTTAACAATGTTTTTCGTTCTTTCTTTTTTTTCTCTCTCCTTCCTATTCTTCTTCTTTTTCTTTATCTTTTTTCTTCTTATTTTTCCTCTCATTTACTTCTCTCTGTAAAATTTTTATTTTATTTTTTCTCTGTTTTATTTATGTATGCATCTATGTACGTATAAATGTGTACACGCGTATATCGAACGAGTAAGTTGTACGTACATGCTTACGTACGTGCACCAATCATCGTCGTCTAAGATATTTATCGTTCTTTTTTCTTTTTCCTTTTTTTTTTTTTTTTTTTTTTTTTAGTATTCTTCGTTTAAACGTTATTTTTTTTTCCCTCGTCTTTCGTTGTCTTCTTTTCATTGTTTTTATTTGTTTATTCATTTATTTTTTTTTTTCTTCCTTTCTTTATTTTCAATCTCACCATAAATTTTCGTTCGTGACGTTAGAGCGTTGGACGTTAGTAAATCTTTAAAATCTATTTTGTTCTCTCCTTTTCATTCCTTTTTTATTTTTTTTTATTTTTTTTTCTTTTCTTTTTTTTTTTTTATTTCTTTTCCTTCTTTCGCAAAGGTTATCGGAAATTTATTTTCCTCCTACGTAAGTACGTATGTTAATATGTACGCGACGTACATATGTACTTAAATAAATACATACATACACACATACATACATACATACATACATCGATTTGTTATCACTCCGCGTTCGCGAAAAGATTTCTTTTCTTTTCCTTTTCTCCCTTTTCAAATTTCATCTTTTCTATATTTTATTTTATTTTATTTTATTTTATTTTATTTTATTTTATTTTACTTTACTTTTCTTTCTCTTCGCTGTTAGCAAATTTTGTTTTTCTAAAGCATTTTGAAACGTACGTACGTATATATGTACATATATACATATGCATATATATATAAAAAGAAAGAGAGAGAGAGAGAGAGAGAGAGAGAGAGAAAGAGAGAGTGAGAAATTGTTAATTGCTTACATACTTTTCGTAAATTGCGTCAAATTAATAATTAATCAGATTATTCTTAACAATGAAATATATTATCTTTATCCTTGATTCTTTCATTATCTTCTTCCTCTTCCTCTTGTTTGTCCTCCGTTTATTTTTCTTCCGCTTGTACTACTCCCCCTCCTCCACCCCTCCTTCCTCCTCCTTCCTCCTCCTCCTCCTCCTCACGTGTGTAAAAAGAAAGCAAAGAAAAAGCAAAAAAAAAGAAAAGAAATAACGACAAGCGAGTGATCGTTCGAAGCAACAGTTTTATAATATCGTTTTCCTTTTCCTCTTTCGTTTCTTACAACCTCCCCTTTTTTTCCTAACCTTTAAAAGATCTCTAAAACCTTTTATGTAACGATGCTTGTAGAAGCTTGAGGTACGCAAGACCGCACAACTACCGAGTTCTAGATAAGGTCTTAAAGTTAATAGTGAAAGGAAACGAGAATGAGAGAATGAGAGAGAGAGAGAGAGAGAGAGAGAGATTATGGACGATATTGAAAATGATGGCTTCGTAAGAAATAAAGAGTTTTATGTTTCTTTTAAAGACCATTCGCTAAACGTCCGAACATTTACGAGTTACCCTCCTTCTCTCTCTCTCTCTCTCTCTTTCTCTCTATCTATCTCTATCTTTATCTCTATCTCTTTATTTTATTATTCTCCTCCTTATCCCACATCTTATATCTTCATCTAAATCTTGATTCTTCTCTTTCTCTCTCTCTCTCTCTCTCTCTCTCTCTCTCTCTCTGTACATATTAAAAATTAAAATTTATCTCATTAAGAGTCGAGCGATTTATTTTTCTTCGTACAAAAAAAAAAAAGAAAAAAGGAATAAAAGAAGACAAAAGACAAATAAAACGAAACTAAAAGTAAAGAAAAAGAAGAACAAATATATATATATATATATATATATATATATATATATACGGCAAAGTTGAGACTCCTGGCCGTGGAGCGAGAATTTGTCGAAGTCACGTTCGTGCAACCATCCTTCTCCTCCCTCCCCTCCCCTCACCCCCGCAGCCATTGCCGACTGATAAACGAGCGAACACAAGCTAACCAGATAATCAATCATAAGAGTTGTTGATGATGTCGAACGAGCCGGATCGATCGGATCCTTTGTTAATACGTTAAACTCTAAAGCCGCTCTCGCAACGAACAAAAATTCTAACGCAATTTTGTTCGAACGAGGAGAGGAGTGGCAAATGTAATGGTGGTGGTGGTGGTGGTGGTGGTGGTGGTGGTGGTGGTGGTGGTAATGGGATGAGAGGGGAAAGATAAAAACAAAAAGTATATACGATATACCTTTTCTTTTTTTATTTTCTTTTAATAAGAAAAAAAAAGAAACGGAAGGAAATCAATCTTATTTCGCATAACGAGATTCATTGACGATTAGAATCTCTGTATCGTACGGAAGGGAGATTAGATTTGAAGAGAAAATTATTATTTTGCGTGGAAATCTAAAAGAGATATATATATATAAACAAATATATATATATATATATATATACATATACATAAAATTAATGAGCGGCTCATATATATATATATATACATATTAAATCTATAGGGGATGAAAGAAATATCGGTACGTATATACATTTATAAGATCTGAACGAACGCGATAACGCGAATGATAACGATATAATTAATACGATTTATTCCTACAACGAAATACGAATAACAACGTTACATTTAACGATACATATACCGAACGAAGAAGAAGAATAGAAGGAGGAGGAGGAGGAAGAAGACAAAAGAAGAAAAGGGAGAAAAATAAAAAGATAGAGATAATACCAAAGGGAACCAGTTAGGAAGGATCGATTCGGATCGATTTTGATCGATTCGGGAAGAACAAATTTGTAGGAAGATAAGAGCAAATTGGATATTGGACATTAACCAATGGCGCCGAGCGACGATAAAACGAGACAACGATTTAGAAATTACACTAATCGACGACTATAAGGATACACCTTTAAACGCACTAGAACGATTATGTCAAAATTTGGGTCGAGGAGGGTGACAAGTGTACCCAACAACGTCGCCAAAGTCTTCGTTGGTCGGGGAAACCACCACCACCACCACCCGCCCTCCCCTCCTCGCGGTGGTACCTAATAAGCGAGTACCCGGTACTATATACCTTTAGTACCTTTAGTACCTTGATATACCTTAGTACCTTAGTACTCAATACTCTCGGTGACCCCAGTACCCAGTTACGAACTCTCGTTGATCCGAAGGTAGGTGGTA
>OU426856.1:8648284-8663284 GCA_911387685.1 Dolichovespula media | reverse complement strand
ATTACGTTTCAACGTATTCGTAGATAAACAAAAAAAAAAAGAAAAAAAAGGAGGACCGTATTCGATCATTTTTCGTCCTAATAATCACTAACACGACCCTTTTATCGCGAGGGTTGCACAGGGCGAGCAGGGTGCCGCTCTGTGACAGGTCGTCGAATATTCTTGCTTATCGAGTCGAACAATGGTACCACGTTAAAAATACACGCGCGCGTTAGACGTGACGTTTCGAAAAAAAAAAAAGTAAAAAAAGTAAAAAAGAAAAAACACGTTTTTTTATATCGACCGCGATAACGTGCGATTAAAATATTATCGTTCTTGAAGAAACGCACGAAAGAGTCGTTTAAAAATTATTTTTTCCCCAATCTTCGTCCTTTTCATTCTATTATACGTTTGTTGTCGTCATAATTAAGTAAATAATCGGACATACTTTATATATGCGTATAGTAGAATCATTTATGTGCTAACGAGGACTCTTGGAATAATTCGAATAATGAATGGACTAACCTACATGATATATATATATATATTTATATATAAGTATACAATAAACATACGTACAAAGGCATTTAGAATAAGAGTAGTGTCGTTGATGAGGTTTACGGGTATCTTAGAAATTATTAGATGCCACGAGTATGGAAATATGTGTGTCACTTCGATTCTACAAGCTGATGGTTTATGAAAGTCTCTCGTGGAATAGCCTGCCATCAGATATATATATACATATATATATATATATATATATATATATATATATATATATATATCGGGATATTTCAGTCTAGATTGTTCAGAATGTCAGCGTATAAACTTTCCATTAAAAGGCAGAGCGCTTGTCCGAGAACAACAATAGGAAATAATGGCGATAATTAAAAGACCGAGATGAAAGTATCGAACGCATTTTGTCAACTACGCAGTCACGTTTTCTATTGAAATGAGAGAGAATGATCGATCCGTTACATCTTTCTTCATCCTTTATATTTCAAATTTTTCATTAACCATACTTCTACGTATTAAATATCGCGCGCGCGCGCGCGTGTGTGTGTGTGTGTGTGTGGTATTGTGTACTTCAGATAAACATATAAGTATTCTATAGTACATATATATTAAATATATTTTTATATATACTATTCCATAATAAAAAAAAAAAATATATATATATATATATATATATATATATATATACATATCCATATTAATTACATATAGAAATTGTTATTACTAATATTATCCTACAGGTGTATAAGTGATAAATACATACATACATACATATATATATATATATATATATATATATATATATATATGCGTTCATGTTATCAGCTATAAAAAAAAAAAAAAAAATCAAGAAAACAAAAAGAAAAGGTAAAAAACCAAAACAGAAAAAAAGGAATAAAATAAAAAAAAAAAGAAGAAGAAGAAGAAAACTCTCAAAGTCGACAGAGATTAAACTGACCGTGAGACTGCCAACAGTCGTGTTTTTTTTAAATCGATTGATCGACCGACCGATCGATCGATCATTCGTTCGATCTATATATAACTCTTTTGCCTTTGTTTTCAACGAACGTTAATGAATCGAGAACGTGCTTCATACTTCGATCTCACCCATTCGTTTCTACTTTTTTAAGGTGTCACCACCGTCGCGATGCGTTGCGCTTTGTTGTTCCGTTCTATGTTTTGCTTTGCTTTGCTCTGCTCTGCTCTGCTCTGCTCTGGTCTATCTACTCTGGTCTACTCTGGTCTGTTCTGCTCTGATCTACTCTGGTCTGATCTACTCTGATCTGTTCTACTGTGGTCTGTTCTGGTATCGTACGATGGTGGACTAATAAAGTCTGACTAAACTTCGAGCTTGACTACTCTCGTCTCTACTTCGTGAGGTTCGATTTGTTAAACAGAAAGAGTGAAAGAGAGAGTGAGACAGAGAGAGAGAGAGAGAGAGAGAGAGAGAGAGAGAAAACACCTACATTTACAACGTTTGAATCCTATAGGAACGTACGAACGTTTTAGTTGACACACGGGACGGTGCTAAGCGGCAACGAGGTGACTTAAAACCGTCACGCGTTTACACGCTCATCGATTTTTCTTCGACAATTCTACGATTCCTCGGCTCTGACGTGTCGTCCTGATAAAAAAAAAAAAAAGAGTAAAAGAAAAGTAAAAAAAAAAAATGTAACAAAATAAAGTAAAAATAAAAATAACACCATGCATTATCCATCGTAACTCTTCCCACGCGAAGAATTTGATTGTACGATTAATTTCGAATGAGTCGATTTAAAAAAAAAAAAAAAAAAAAAAAAATAAAATAAAGAATATAAAAAGCAAAGAAAAGGAAAATAACACCATGAATGATGATCTATTTTAATTTTATCGACGAAGAATTTAATTGTACGATTAATTTCGAATGTGTCGATTTAAAAAAAAATATAAAATAAAAAAAATTAAAGAAAAAATATATATATATATATACACGTAAGCACGTACGTATATATATATATATATATATATATATATATGCGTCGTACATAACACTCGCGCGTTAATAGTATATAGATATCATCGGTGTCGGTCAAAAGTTATTGGACGATTTATTTGTCATTTTTTTTCTTTCTTTCTTTTTTTTGTAATTCATCGAATTGACCACGTCTCCAATCGAGACCACTTCGATCTCCTCATTTCGTGTCCTAACAACGTTCAACCTGTGTCGAATGCGAGCAGAGTTTTCTTCTTCAATTTGAAAGAAAAAAAAAAATAACAAGAAAAAAGACAAAAAAAATCTTAAATCGTCCTAATGCAACATAATAGAAATGTATTATAAATCGATGTTTTGTTTTTTTTTTTTTTTCAAATCATCACCAAGAACTTCTCAACTTTCCTATCTCTCTCTCTCTCTCTCTCTCTCTCTCTCTCTCTCGACCTTTTCTAAACCTAACATAACCTAACGTAAATACAATATAACTAACACAGTATACATAATAATGATCGTAATCAAGCATAAGTAACCAAAAGGAAGGTAAGAAATTAATTTCCACGAATTTAATGCAAAAGCAAACATAATGCCAATGTATATTCAAAGTTCACCTCATAATGATCACACAAACACACACACACATACATAAATACATAATGTAGTATTCCTTATGCCGCGTATAGAAACACACACACACACACACACACACACACACACACACACACACACACACACTGTTTCGCTATCACTATAACTGACCCTCTTATGCAATCTACTCGAACGATTCCTACCGAGTCGACATTATCGACATTGATCCGTATTCACATCGAACGTCGAAAGCGTTTCCATTTACCACAACCACCACCCACCGAACCCACCACAACCCTCTCGTGCCTATCAACCCCCTTCTTACTCTTCGCCGTCTCATCCCTAACGTTCCTTTCCTACAAACATAACCGCCCTTCGGTCGCTTATTTTCAAAGCATCCAACGCAACACGCTCGCAATCTCAAATTTTACGCCATCTTTGATAGCTAAGGCAGCGACCTCCCTCCCACCCACCCACCCTCTAATCCTAAAGATTAGAAGCGATATGAATCCTGAAGAGATTAGAATAACCTCGTTAAAGGTTTTGCTTTAATCCGATGCGTATATTTCTTTTTTTTTTTTTTTTCTTTAATTTGCTTTTTCTGTTTTCCTTCTTTGCTACTTTTTTCTTACCCCCTTTCTTTCCCCCCCCCCTTCGTTTCGACGCGAAACGTACGAGAATGAGTGAGAACGAAATATAATTAATATTTTTTAGTTCGCGTCGAGTTCGCCCGGCCAATAAGATTCCCCCCGGACGAGAGATCTCTCAAATTGGATCGAAAAATGGGTTCTTAGCAGGTAATTTTAGAAAATCGTTCGCGTCGTCCCAAGATTTCATTATTCCGAAGGCGGGGAGGGGGATGGGGGATGGGGTGGACAGAAGAAGGGGTTGGGGAGGTTGTAATCTTAGGTCTTGATAATTTTACGATAATAGTCACGTAGAGTTTTATTATCCGAAAGAAGGAGAGAGAAAAGAAGAGAGAATGAAAGAAGGAAAGAAATATATATATATATAATCGGAAATAAAAATATATATATATGAAAAAAGAAATACAAAAAAAAAAGATATTAAAAAGATAGATAAAAAAAAAATAGATATAAATATCTAAAAATTAATATTTATATAAAGATATATATATATATATATATATACATAAAGAGAGTAATTATTGTTTAAAATTAAGTAAGAATTTGGAAAGTTTCCATTTCAAAAGTTTCGTGGATTCATCCTATATATAGATTCACTCGAGATATATATATATATATATATATATATATATATATATATATACATGTACGTCCAAAAATGTTCGAAAAGAAGTACCACGTTTGAAAACATTTTCAATATGCCTGTCTCTTTTTATCTCGGATAAAACTGGTCTACTAGCAACCCCGATCTACCACTACTACTACTACCATCACCATCACTACTACTACTACTACTACTTCTTCTTCTAGTTCTAGTTCTACTTCTGCCACTTCTTCTTCCACTTCTTCTTCTCCCTCCCTCCCTCCCTCCAACCATCCTCCCCCTCCTCCTCCTCCTCCTCCTCCTCCTCCTTCTTTTCTATCTTTCAAGAAAACCTTACTATTATACCATATAGGTATCGTGTCTTCTCTCAATGCACGCGAAATGGATCCCCGTTATTCCATTGTGAAAGGATTTCCAATAGCCTTCGTCAGGGCTCTTTTCACGCAAGGTTCCGCAACACTGTTTGCATTTACCGTGACGTAAGGGTGCCTCCGCATTGTGAACCTATAGCCGTTCTAAAGAGAGAGAGAGAGAGAGAGAGAGAGAGAGAGAGAGAGAGAGAGAGAAAGCACACACACACACACGCACGCACACGCACACAGAGGTACGGCATTAAAACATGAACCCGCACAATTCTCATTTATATACATACCGCCGATTCGATTGTAATAAATAACAAAACCTCTCCCCGTGCGGCCGAGGGGCACGAGGTGATTAAGGGATGAGGGATGAGGTTGGACGAAGGTTGAGATCGCACACTCCAAAGGATCAAACGTCGAATTATATTCCGATTGAGAAATTATACGTTCCAGATCTACGTGATCTATCGTATTGATCCTACCGCAAACTTATTCCATTCATAATCCAATATTTTCGTAAGAACTCGTTGGTTGCCGTTTCCTTTTTTTTCTTTTTTTTTTTTTTTTTCCCTTTAATTACCCTCACACCTTCGAGATGTTCCAACATCTTCCTCCCTTTCTTTTTTTCTTCCTTTTTTTTCTATTTTTATTTTTTCTTATTTTTTTTTCTATTTTTTTCTTTTTTTTCTTTTTTCTATTCTCGCCATTATCCCATCGAGATCATACAATTCGTTGTCATTCTCAATCACGTCCCGACTCAATCCGTTATTATTTCTCACTTAATCAGATCAATTTTCAGGTTTTTATAGTATTATACTATAAAAACGCGACACAACCCTCCTCCCCCATGTATCATTAATCATGTTTTCGAGTTCGATTTATAAATATTTCATTGCCACTGTACGCTTCTTATTTCCGTCCTTCGAGGTAAGAAAATTTTCGTAAGAATTGTCTCCCCTCACACTCCCGCCCCCCCACTACCACCCCATCCCCAACCCACCCTCGCTCTCGTCCCGAACGAAATTAACGATCGAATTTCCTCGTTAATAGTCGAACACGCACACTATTCTTATATTTCTCCCCACCCAACCACCCAACCAACCCCTATCCTCCCCCGACCCTTTCTTCGATCAAATAATCTCGAGCGTCGAAATAAACTTCTTTCTCCGTATGAAACGAATCATCTAATACTTTTCGATAATCGATCCGAGCAGTAATTTCGATATTAATCGTCTCTCGAATAGAACTTAACAATCCGAAGAAGGTTTCGCTCGTCGTACGCTTGGCGGGGGAGGGATTAGCGTGGGAGAGGGAGGGAGGGAGGGAGGGGTTTTTAATCCGACGCGTCTGCCATTAAATTATTATAATTATTATTATTATTATTATTATTATTATTATTATTATTATTATTATTATTATTATTATTATTATTATTACTATTATTATTATTATTATTACTATTATTATTATTATTATTATTATTATTAACTCTGTCCGTTAATCGTCGTCGATCATATTCATGTTATTCGATTCGCGTTCGATTGGACGATGAGAGAGAAAGAGAGAGAGAGAGAGAGAGAGAGAGAGAGAGAGAAAGAGAGAGAAAGGAGACAAGAATAAAAAAGAAAAAAAAAAGAAAAGAAAGAAAAAGTATCGCAGGATATAAATACGTGGCCTCGATCGCGCAAGTGATCCGTGTCCATATATTTCTCGTTTCGATATATAACTGTACTTCGAGAACAGGAAAAAAAAAGAAGAGGAAGAAAAAGAAAAAGAAAAATGAAAGATGAAAAAGAAAAGGAATGGAAAGGAATGAAATAACACCAAACGAATTCGAAATGAAATAATTCAGATCGAATTAACGTGCGCCGCCATCCGACGATTCGTTTTCGGCGATATCGTCGTGAGAAAAGAAAAGAAAAGAAAAGAAAAGAAAATTTACGTCCGTATTGAACACGATTTGAAATGATGCGACGTGAAACCAACGACGGATTCAAATTTTTGTTTTCCTTTTTTTCTCTTCTCTCTCTTCTTTTTTTTTTTTTTTTTTTTTCTTTTTTTCTTTCATTTTAACTCCTCGCTCAAACCCCAACTGTTCACAATTATGCTAGACAGATTTACATCTATGTCAATTTACCACAGCGACACCACCACTACTCATCAATCCTTTCCCCTTTCGTAATATCAAATCGAAATCAACGTCATCGCAATCGCGTGAAAATATTGTTCCGCGTTTGAAAAACAGAACGACGCTCCGTCGTCAATAACGAGGAAAATTCCGAACGAGTTTAATACGAACATCACATGCGACATTATAGTTAGAGGGGAAGCAACTAAGCGTTAGGGATAACCGTACAGCCGTAACGAGGTACAACAGTGTCATCAAAGTGGAAAGCAACGGGTGGCGAAGTGAGAGAGAGAGAGAGAGAGAGAGAGAGAGAGAAGGAGATATGGAGGATGGGGGTTGGAGTATGAAAAGGGAGAGGGTGGGTAGTCTCGTCTAAAACGGGGGATTTCATACGACTAATCCTTTCGGAGAGATCATCACTAAGATAAACGATACTTAACGCGAATTCTCTCTCTCTCTCTCTCTCTCATTCTCGCACGCACACACACGCACACACACTCTTATGCACTCCCTCATTCGACTATAACGGTTTGGTTAAGGTCGATTCAACGTGTTCGTATAATAAAATTAAAGGAAAAAAGAAGAAGAAGAGAAAAACGCTTGCGTGCTTATTATCGTTCTCTTTATCGTTCGTTACTGTGATTCTCCTATTGGGTTAATAACACTATTAATGACGTTCATTATCCATTGAGGATCATTTAAAATGGGGAAAGAAATGTTAGGTCTTTTCTCTATCATCATCGTTCTATAACACACCATCGTCATCGTCGTCGTCATCATCATTAGAATCATTATTATTATTATTATTATTATTATTATTATTATTATCATTATTACGCCTAACGATAAAGTTTGAGGAAAAGATCGAATGTAAGGAAGAAGAAGAAAGAAGAAAAGAGAGAAGAAGAAGAAAGATCAAAAGTTAAGGGAGAGAAAGAAAGGAAAAAAGAAAGAATATCGGATATCTGAGAGTTGTGACTTACCTCGTCGTATATAAAGCTATCGATTTCTTCGAGTGGCCTGCCATAAAGTTCGGTCGGGAATGGTTCGAATTTCATTGGTAGAACGGCACCGTCCTCGACCGACATCTTCCTTTTAGGTTGAAATCCATAATCCCTGACCAATTGTACCGTACGATTTTCTAACCTGTCGAGGCTCTCCTTTGTAAAAGGTTTGACCGTTTGTTTGCCACCCTTGCCGGGTGTCTTAGAGCCGGGTGATCTCCCATCGGCGAGATTGGCGACGGCGTTAACGGTGTCCAGTGTTATGGTCGTGCTACCCCTTGGTGTACCGATAATGGCGTCGGGTTGGATCTCGGCACTCCCGGAATCACCGGTACCAGAATCCGCGGACGTACCGGCCGTACCGACCAATGGTGGACGCAATCTCGTACTATCCTGGATCCTCGACGAAACCGATTTTTTCGACGACGACGTCGTAGTCGTCGTCGTCGTCGTCGTCGTCGTCGTCGTCGTCGTCGTCGCCATCGTCGTCGTCGTCGTCGTCGTCGTCGTCGTCTCTTCCACCAGTTCGTTGTCCTGCGCCGTCGGTGATAACCGTGTCGTCATCTTATCGGTATTAACCTTATCGTCGGCCACGGCTATGATATCCCTGTTCCTCCTCGATTCGTTTCCAACATCGTCCATTACTGTGTCGCCCTCGTCGATATTCGTTATCTTTGGCGTTTGTTCGTACTGCGGACTCTCGGCGTAAAGTTTGCCGGTACACCTTGGAAACAGTCTCGCGAGGCCATCCTCGTAATCGTAATCGTCGTAAACCGTGTACTCGGGTGGACTCAGGCCGGCGTAAGGCGGTGGCGAGCGCCTAATCGTTTGGACCTTATCGCCGTTAACGGATGCCCGATCGTCATCGTCATCGCCATTGTCATCAACGTCAACATCATTCTCGTCCGTCGTCCTCGTTCGCGTTCTACGGGCTTTAACAAGAGGTACCGGGGGTTCCTCGGGGCTCCTCGAGCGGCTCCTTTCAAAGGCAAAATCGGTGTTGCGAGAACCGGACGATCTCGGCTCGATCGCGTATCCGCGTAGGTCATCGGCCGTACCAACGGCGGTAACTCTCGTGAAATTGCGATCGATCCTACCACGTACGCCGTGTTGCAACGACTTCCAACTATCAGTGGAACCGAACGACTCGCGTAACGGCGAACCGTGAAGAACCCTCGAGCCCTCCTCGTAAATTCCCCGCCTCGACCAACCCCTCTCGATCGGCACCGAGCCACCATGATGCTCGAGTCTTCTTTCGTTATCATTATATCGAAAACCAATACCCGATCTTCTAGGAGGTTGTGGTGTCCTAGAAGTATATCCGATCGGATAACGATGCTGTCCAGTACCCTCAAATTCACTCCGGCTCGTACCGGGTAAATTCAAACTCCTTTGGCTACCCCCGTCGCGTCTCCTCTCGTCGGTTGGATCGCCCTTAGGACCGTAAATACCTTCCTCCGCCAAACTGTCCAATTCCTCTCTGCTTAGATTCTTCACGTAGAGACCCGCCACCCGAGGACGATTAACGAAACCGTTGTCCTCGGAGCCGCTACTTGGCGGACTACTACTACTGGGTGGACCTTTACACCCCTCGCTACCACCCCGCCGAGATATCATTGGGATATCTGCACTTTATTCATCACCTTGTTTTACCCTCCATCTCCGATGAATCCTCACCGTCACCACCTTTTTCATTCCTCCTCTTCCTCTTCCACCTCCTCCTCCTCCTGTTCCTCGTCGTCTCCTCCTTCTCCTCCTTTTCCACCTCTTCCTTCCTTTTTCTTCTCCTTTTTCTTCCACCACCTCCTCCTCCTCCTCCTCCTCCTCCTCCTCCTCCTCCTCCTCCTCCTCCTCCTCCTCCTCCTCCTCCTCCTCCTCTTATTCCTTCTTCCCCTACTACTATTCTTTGATCCCTTCTTCTTCTTCTTCTTCTTCTTCTTCTTCTTTTTCTTCTTCTATCCTCCCTTTCTTCGCTCGCTTCGACCCTTATAACGATCTTAACCTTCTCCTTGAACAACCAAAGGCTGGAACTCATCGTCGATATACTCCCGACGAATCATAACGACGGCGGCATTTGTCAAAGCGCGACCGTCCTTCCTCATCGCTAAGAATAACGTCCGTGTTTTGTTGTTAGGTGGGTGGGTGACTGGCTTGGGTGGTGATTCCTTTTCTCTATTTTCCTTCTTTTTCCTCTATCTCTCTTTCTTTTTTTCTTTTCTCTTTCCTTCCTTCCTTCCTTCCTTCCTTCCTTCTTTTTTTTGTTTTACGATACTACCGTTCTTACTTGAACTTCTTCTCTTTGAAAAAGTTATTCTGATCTAACAATAACGTTCTCTCTCTCTCTCTCTCTCTCTCTCTCTGTTCTTCCTTCCTTCCTTCAATCTATCGAATCAATCGAAAGGTCCAATTATCTTACTCGTCTAAATTCGAAACGTAGATAAATCTGTATTATCAAACACGCGCCACCCTCGCCCCCCCCCCTCTCTCTCTCTCTCTCTCTGTCTGTCTGTCTCTCTCGCCGTCGCTAATCGACCCCAATCCCACCCACCACCCCCCAATCCTTCTCGACAAGGCTCCATAATAATGAATAAGACAGTATCATTCGCGTCAAGTTCAATCGTGAAATATTAAACGATCTACCGAATCATAACGTCAACTCTGATAGATCATATCGATCATATGATCATCGGATCGTATGGATCATCGGTTAAACTATCGTATAGTATCGATGGTTAGAACGAATCGAGGCATATAAGATGCATCGTGCGATCGTGCGTTTGTGTGTGCGTGGCTTCAGTTTAGTCGATTGGGAACGCGTTTTGGGGATTAGTCGAAACCCTTGTGTCTTCGAGGTTGTTCAGTCAAACCCTTAAACCCTATTGGAACTTCGGATAAATCCAGGTGAAAATAGAAACGCATGTAAATCCTTCTCCCTATTTTTGGAATGATTCCAAGGATAGATAGGGGTAGATACACACGACGCACGCACACACACACACACACACATTATCCATACACACATATGCAAGGGGACAAACGCACGCATCAATTCTCGAGGCATATCTTGTTGGATAAAGGAATGGTTAAAGAGTTGAAAAAGAAAGGGAGATAGAGATAATGTTTGTGTATGCGTCTGTGTAAAGTGTCTGTATGCATGTCTATATATATATATATATATATATATATATATATATATATATATATATATGCGTGTGCGTATGTGTCAGGTGGTTGTTTTATACGGGTCGATCACCCTGACCCTTCCTAACGTTCCTCCCTTCGGTTTATCGTCGATTCAACATCCCGTTTGTGAGCAAAGATAACTCCGCGCTAACTTGTTCAACGTTACGATGATTCTTTCCTTCTTTCTCTTTCTTTCTTTCTCCCTTTTTCTTTTTCTTTCTTTCTTTTTCTTTCTTCTTTCTTTTTCTTTCTTTCTTTCTTCCTCTTCGAAAACCGTAGTAATAACATTATTCTTGGTAAAGGGGTTTTAAGGGGGGATAATGGGGGGGGGGGAAGGAAAGAGAAAAAAGAAAAAAAAGGGGAAAAAAAAGAATTTTTATCGACGCGAAGCGTTACGCCCTTTGTAGGAGTCGTTGGCCTCTCTCTCTCTCTCTGCCAATGCTGGAGCAATGCTCTTTGCACGCCACATTTGTTATTTTCAATTATCCAACTTTTCAAGCTGGATAATTGGTCATTTTTCTACTTAAAAGAAGAAAAAAAAAGAAGAAGAAGAAAAGAAGACGTAAACGTTCTGCACGTAAATATCTACGTATGTGTACGTATGTATGTATGTATGTATGTATGTATGTATGTATGTATGTATGTATGTATGTATGTATGTATGTATGTATGTTTGCGCGTGTGAATGGATATATATGTAACGAAAAGGGACGTAGGGTATATGAAACGTGACGATTTAAAATGTAAATGACGCTAATTCATAAAAACCGCGCTGAATTGGATGCATCGGTATAATTGAAGGAAAGTAATGAAGAGTATAAATGAGAGGGAGAGAGAGAGGAGGAGGAAGAGGAGGAGGAGGAGGAGGGGAGGGAGAAGGAGAAAAGGATAGAGAGAGAGAGAGAGAGAGAGAGAGAGAGAGAATTTTTTTAAAGCGTTTTCGATGAACGCTCCGCGAACACCAACCAGAGGGTAGCAACCAGCACCAGCACGTTCACGAACACCATCTCACAATCACAAAAATACTGGAGAGGCTCGATAGCTGTCGTTCCTTCTTCTCCTTCTCCTTCTTCTCCTTCTCCTTCTCCTTCTCCTTCTCCTTCACCTCCTTCTCCTCCTTCTCCTTCTCCTTCCTCCTCCTCCTCCTCTTCCTCCTCCTCCTCCTCCTCTCGATATATTCCTTCGAACTGCACTCGCGAATTTGTACGCTTACGTTTAACGTAGCGTTAGAACGCACGTCACGAGCGTGCTCGGGCTTTCACGAGGTGGACGCCAATGGTACGTGGAAGGGGCATTGGACGAATAAAAAAATTACAACGATGATGATGATGATAATAATAATTATTATTATTATTATTATTATTATCAGAAGAAGAAGAAGAAGGAGAAGAAAAATAAGAGGAATAATAATTTGAACGATAAGAGTAGGGTAAGGATACGTACCGATGAAAATAATATAAATGGAATAGGAATGATTTGAGGAGAAATGTTAAGGGTTGGACGAATATAGAACAGGGAATATAGAAACTTGATAAATGGGTGAGAGGGTTGGAGACTGGTACGGATATAGAATCGTAGAATGTGGAGATTGAGAAAAGGGAAAGGACAAAGAAGAATAAGAAGAAGAATAAGAGGAAGAAGAAAAAGTGGAAAGGGTAGAGGAGGAAGATGAGGAAGAGGAAGAGGAGGAAGAGGAAGAAGAAGAAGAAAAAGAAGAAAAAGAAAAAGAAAGAGATAGACGGATAGTAGAGAGCCGTGGTGTGCAGCACCCTCGTCGTATAGTCCGTTAGATTCTGGTTCGTGGGAGCGAGGGGTGCAAAATCACGGGCGTCTCTTTCGAGAGCTGTGGCGGCACTGTCCGCGAAGAGCCGATTCGTTTGCCCCGCGCGCGCGCACGTATCGAACCAAACGATACCCCCCCCCCCGCGCGCCAACACACGCGCACACACATATACGAACACATACACGCATACACAGAGTCGCATACTCACTAACAAGCGCGCGCGCGCGCTGACATACGCTCTAACGTACGATCTTTTACCACCACTACCACTACCACTACCACTACCACTACCACTACCACTACCACTACCCACTATCACTATCACTACCACTATCGCTACACCAACCTCACCCCCTCGCCTCCCGGACCTTATCCAGAAGTTAACGTGGGCACGCTTACCAACACATTTTTAACGTAACGACGGCCGACGTCGAGACGCCGACACCACAGAGCGTCTCGCGTTTTGTCCTTTCCCCTACTACCCTCCCATCCCCTTCCTCTCTCCACTTTTATACGGAACGTGGAATATCTACGTGACGGTCGACTTTTTTTTATTTTGTTATTGTATATCTGTGACAATATAACCGGTACGTACTACTGGTAAATAGGTGGTGGTAAGTAATAGTAGTAGTAGTAGTAGTAGTAATAGTAGTAGTAGTAGTAATAGTAGTAGTAGTAGTAGTAGTAGTAGTAGTAGTAGTAGTAGTAGTAGTAGTAGTAGTAGTAGTAGTAGTAGTAGTAGTAATAGTAGTAGTAGTAACGGTTGTAGTGGTGGTGCTAGTGCTGCCGGTGGTGAAAACTGAGAATACAATATTCCAGAGTGAAAACCTACCAGCCGAGTTGTAACTCTTGTTGCTGTGCTCTCATATATTTATTCTTCTTCTTCTTTTTCGTTTCCTTCGTCTTTTTCTTCTTCTTCTTCTTCTTCTTCTTCCTTATTTCGCTGGACTTCACCTGCTAAATCCTTTTCGAATCGATTCGTATAAATGCGTGCGTTAACGTGTATATTTTAGGAAAGGGGTAAGTAGTAGTGATAGTGTTGTTGTTGCTGTTGTTACTGTTGCTGTTGTTGTGTTGTCGTTGTTATTGATGTTGTTGTTGTTGTTGTTGTTAACGAAACGTCTTACTTCGTAAATGATTTATCGTTCGTTCGTTCGTCCTTCATCGCACTTTGATCTTTTGATCAAGGATTCTCTCTCTCTCTCTCTCTCTCTCTCTCTCTCTCTCGAATTTGATTTTTTTTTTTTTTAAATCGATCGTCAAATTTTTTCGACAAAATTAGATCTTACATCGTCGATCGATTTACGAGCCTGTGTTAATCGACGAGATTTTTAATTTGATTATCCGTGCCAGTTAATAATATTTGTTTAATCGTAAATTTCTATAAATGCGCGCGTAGAGAGATGAAATTCTCTAAGGGACACGATCGATCCAACGATCGTGTAATCCGTTCTACGGTTTAATTAAATTCCCATTGTGGATATTGTGGATTTTTGGAATTTTGTGGATTTTTCTTGGTAAAAATATTAATATCTTCGATATTTATGTACGTGCACGCATACGTAAATAAATAAAAACACTTCAGTTTCTCCGATAGAATTATTATTATCACGAATGATATTAATTCAAACTTTGACGTATTTAAATTGTCATATTGTTTTCGTTTAAATTATAATTTCTGAAATAATAAAACATTAAATCGAAAAAAACACACACATACACACACACTCTCTCTCTCTCTCTCTCTCTCTCTCTCTTTCTCAGTTTCTCTTCTTTGTATTCGAAACTCTGAAAATCATGCTTCGAGATATTTGTTATGGCAACGATCACTCTGTCGTTTGATCAAGCGGCCAATAATTAGATCTCCCGTTAGTTGATACGGTTCGTTGAACTATTTGTTCTATTAGAAGGATCTCATTTGGCTAATAATCAACGCCAAATATATGCAGTACTGTATATACATACATACATACATATACATACATATATATATATATATATATATATATATATATATATATATTTATATATTTATATTTATATTTATATATAATATCATCGTAACAAGTACCGATCTTTCTCGATTGAAATAATAAACCAAACGAACTATTGCTATTAGTGATATTTTTCATTATCGCTAGTATTAATTGACTTTGTAACAATAGTAATAATAATAATAACAATGATGATAATAATAATAATAATAATAATAATAATAATAATAATAATAATAATAATAA
>OU426856.1:8580784-8640784 GCA_911387685.1 Dolichovespula media | reverse complement strand
CTCTCATTCTCATTATCTTACACCACTTTGTTACAGGCTTATTATAAAGTTTAGATTGATTTGCTTTTGGCACTCATACTTTGTTCCTCCGCCATATCGTGTATTTCAACGACCTCCTCCTCCTCCTCCTCCTCCTCCTCCTCTACCTCCCCCTCTTCCTCCCCCTCCTCCTCCTCTTCCTCCTCCTCCTCTACTAGGCTATTATCGTCGTTCTCCGATATATCATGAACGTCGTACGCCATCTCCTCCTGCATTATATCGTCCGACTGTATCGTCGAATTATTTTCATTCTGAGTCACTATACCATCGTACTCCTCGATCTCGTAATCGTTCGTATCTTGATAAATATATTCGGTAGCACCGGTATTGGAATCGTCGTTACCAATCGTCAACACGTTCTGTTGTATGAAAATTTGATTCCCCTCCGAATCATTGGCAACCATCAATACTGCGCCATCCAAATTATGAATTTGCACGTCGTCGACTCTCGTACCATTCTCGAACTTAATATCCTCGTCTAAATTTTCCACGTAAGAATCTACCTCGGAATCATTTATGCACTCGGTTATATCCAATTTATCGTATCTGTTTATCGAATTACAATCGACGACGTTTTGTTCATCCAAATCCATTTGTCCATCCTCGTTGGCAGATATACTACCACCTTCCACTTCTTCCTCCTCCTCCATCGCCATCTCCTCATCCATCACCTCCTCCTCCTCCTCCTCCTCCTCTTCTCCCTCTCCCTCCTCCTCTCCCTCTCCCTCTCCCTCTTCCTCCTCCTCCTCATCCTCCTCCTCCTCCACAACCTCCTCTTCTGCAATCACTTCATCCGCTTCCTCCTCCACTTCCTCCCCCACCTCCTGTCCTTCATCGTTCTCGTTCTCTTCCTCCTCCTCCTCCTCCTCCTCCTCCTCCTCCTCCTCCTCGTTCTCCTCCTCCTCGTTCTCCTCCTCCTCGTTCTCCTCCTCCTCGACGTTATCAATATTATCAAAATCCTCGCAAGCGTATTCCAAATTATTTGTAGACGCGTTAACGTTCGTATCCTTATCTTTATTCGTATTTTCATAATAATTCATTGGATTCGACATGGGCGACGTCGTAGTAGTAGTAGTAGTAGTAGTAGCGGTAAAACCACCACCAACCTCAACTATGTCGTTACCACCACCACCACCACCACCACCACAATTTTCAGGCAATTCGCACATTTCCAATTCCTTATCGTCGTTAATCGTTGTCAACGGTACCATAGGGCTAAGCTTGTGTCTCATCATATCGTCCATCGTATTATTATTCTGTCGTTCCTCGTGTTCCTCGTTTTCCTCGTGTTCCTGTTCCAACAATGGCATTATTGGACTCAAAACGGGTGGGCCATCGTCGTCTGTATAATCCAAATCGCTCCTCTTTCCATCCTCGGCCGATTCTTTGACGTGAAAATTGTTCGACTTGGTATCACCACCATCGACAGATTCCTTGATATCCAATTGTTGTTCCTGTTTTTGTTGGAGCTGTTGTTCTTCCTGTGGCTCTTCCTGTTGTTCTTGCTGTTGTTGTTGTTGCTGTTGTTGCTGTAGTTGTTGTTGTTGCTGTAGTTGTTGCTGTAGTTGTTGCTGTTGTTGTTGTTGTTGTTGTTGCTGTTGTTGTTGTTGTTGTTGCTGTTGTTGTTGTTGTTGTTGTTGCTGTTGCTGTTGCTGTTGCTGTTGCTGTTGCTGTTGCTGTTGCTGTTGTTGCTGCTGTTGTTCCTCATCCCGATTAGTTTCTTTAATTTCCCCAACTGCTTCCCGATCCATCATCAGTTGTCCATCCAAATTTGTCTTCCCATCGGTATCCCTCTGTTGTTTATCGTCTTTACGGATAACGAAGCAATCAACGTCGTTTAAATTTTTATCATCGATAACAGCAGAATTAACGGAATTTTCTGAATCGATATCAACGCTTACGTCTGTATTACAAGATACCTCCTCTCCCCCCATCATCGCCCTACCATTAGATCTACGTTCGGTTTCGGAATCGTTTTCCTCTTCCGCTTCCTCTTCCGCTTCCTCCTCCTCTTCCTCCTCTTCCCCTTCCTCGTCGCTGGTACTGGTGTTGTTACTGGCACTATCCGAATCCTCCGAATTATCCGTATTCTCGCTGTTACTCTCCTCCTGGATTACCCTGTCCTCCTCTTCCTCTTCCTCTTCTTCTTCCTCCTCCTCCTCCTCCTCCTCCTCTTCCTCCTCCTCCTCCTCGTCCGGTTCAGATTCAAAATCGTCAACCTCCTCGACCTCCTCGACGGGCGAGGTCTCGTCGCCGATCAAACTTCCCTTCTCGTCGTTCTCGTTCTTTATATTCTCCTCCTCCTCCTCCTCCTCCTCCTCTTCCTCCTCCTCCTCCTCCATGTTACAACCGACCGAACCTTCCGCATCCCTGTTACAATCCGACATATGTTCCGCATACTTGTTCTCGCTTTCGAAATTCAATTGACACTTTTGACACCAAAAATTGCCGACGTAATTAATGTGAATGCTCATGTGTAACAACAATTTGCTCCTAGCGTTGTGATAACGACCGCACGTTTTGCACGTGAAATTGTTACCCTCGCACGACAATATGGCGGCGTGCGACGCCTTCAAATGTTCCGACAGGTCCTGATAAGATTTGCAGAGTTTCAAACAAACGCCGCAAGTTACCGCCGCCTCGGCACGATGAAAACGTATCAAATGTTGCCAGAGATGTTTCTTGGCGGGCCATTGTTTACCGCAAACCTCGCAAGTGCACTCGGTATTCGTCGACTCGTCGTAAACCTTGCGAGAATCCTTTCTCGAACATTTAACCGTGGCCGCTGGTTTCACGTGATGATGCGTCGTCGACAATGGCATCAAATTCGGTACCGGCTTTTGTCCCGACAATTGCAAATTGATATCCTCGAACAAATTGAAATCCGGAATGTTCAAATTCGACTCGTTAACGTACGACGTACCACCACCGCTCTCCTCCTTCTTTATTTGATTGTTATTCTTCAAATGCGTTTCCAATATCGACGAGGGCATCATACCTTGCATGTCCAATCTGTTGAAGGCGTTGTTCCGTCTCGTGCATGCGTTGATGTGATTCCAAAACAACGTTTTCGTGCAAAATTGTTTCAAACAATTTTTACACTCGAAATTCTTACGATTTCTCATCTTTCTCTTGCCACCGCCACCGTCTCCACCACCACCTCCGTCACCGCCGCCGTCGTCGTCGTTATTTTCGCGCTTTATCTTCTTAAACATACGAATCGGATCGGTATTGTGAACGTTCCGATAATGTTTCGCCAATGTGTGACAATTCAAGAATATCTCGGGACACATCTCGCAATCGTAAGTATCGGTCAACGATCTTCTACGTTTCGAATTGTTCAAATCGTCCTCGCACAAATCCAAATCGAAATCCAAATCGTCCGGTTCCTCCTTGACGACTATATCGGTTTGTACGTCGTACTCGTCTACCTTGGAACCAAGATCCATGCGATACTCGTAAGCGGCCAATTGATCCTTGGATATGTTGTGTACGTGCTCGTAATGATCTCTTATGTCGGAATCGTTGGTGAAAACGGCCAAACATTGTTTGCACGTTCTAAATACCTTACCGTGACATTTCTTCGTGTGATCGAACGCCTTCCACTTCGACGCGTACTGTTTCCCGCATACCTGACATGTGTTCGGCTTCGAAAGTACACTCTCGTGTACGTCCTCCACGTGTTTCTTCAAATCCTTCGGATCTTTCATGGGTATCAAACAAACCCCACACGATACACCTATCTCGTTTCTATGGAGCGACAGTACGTGCATCTTCAATTTCAATTTGTTCTCGACCGTGTCACCGCAAAAGTCACAAACGTTCGGCGTTATGTGATACTTGTGATCCTTCCTGTGTGCCTCCAAGTCCTCCTTCGTTCTGAACAATTTTTTACAACTGACATACTCGCACGTAAGATCCGGATGGTCCATGTGTTTGACACGATTGTGGGTCATAATGCCCAATTTCGAGGTTATCGTTTCGTCGCACAGATGGCAGGTGTAAGTGCTGTGATGATTTTCTATGTGCTTTTGCAAACTCGCGCGATCCTTGAATATCCTTTCGCAGGCACGGCAACGGGTTAACAACGTAGCCGGATCCTTACGATAATTCTGACAACCCTTCATGTGACGCCTGAGCAAATAACGTTTGTGAAATCCCTTGTTACATTTTTCGCAATAATGCAAAACATCCCCGGCTCCGCCCTCGCCGCCACCGCCACCACCACCACCACCACCGTCCTCGACGTTCGGGGAATTGAAATTAATCGAATTCTTATTGTCCTTTCTAACTTCCAACTCGTACCTATGAATCTTCGATATGTGAGCGGCCAAATGGTCCTTCGAGGCGCTAGTTTTCAAACAGTAAGGGCACGTTATATCCACGTGACCTTTGTGTACCCGATTTACGTGTTTCCACAAATGGGACGTTCTACCGTAACACTTGTTACAAAGATCACAAGGGAATAGACGGTGCACGATACGTCTGTGACTGCATAAACTTTCCAAATTTGAAAATTTCATATCGGCGCACAATTCACAGGTTAAATCCATTTCCGGCGGTAGAACGACCCCACCACCGCCCCCGCCACCTCCACCGCCACCACCAACGCCAACGCCACCACCGTGCTCGTTCAAGGTATCGTTAATACTGTTATTATCGTAACCGTCTGTCTCCAATCCATGTATCTTCCTGTGTCTCGACATTTTAGATTTATTCGAATACGGTCTACCGCATATGTCGCAACTAAAGTCACCGTTCGTCAACGGCCAATGTTTCGTTTGCACGTGCGCCTTAAGTTGCAAAACGTTCGGGAATACTTTCAAACAAACGCCGCATATCAAAGGGACCGTATCGGAATGTACTCCCATAACGTGCTTCCAATAATCGACCCGGCTACCCCATAATTTGCCACAAATCTCGCAGGTATTAGGCGAGGGACCTTGGACCGAGTGATGGTGGTGTACGTGCTCGTTACGTAACGCCTTCGTGGCAAATATCTTCCCGCAATCATCCCGTTCGCACTGAAAACAGACGAGACGAGCGTGAGAAAAAGTTTCTCTTTTTGTTTCTTTTTTATTTTTTTCGATCGAAAAAAAAATATATTATATATATATGTGTGTGTATGCATATATAATGTCACATAAGAGGCTCGTGCTATGGGATCTTTTTTATTCTAATTTTTCTCTATTTTTTCGTTTTTTTTTTAATTTTTTTTCGTTTGTTTTTTTTTTTTTTTTTTTTTTTTGGAACACATACCTTTATACTCGGTTCGTTACTGTGCGTGCTACTGACATGTAACCAACGTTCCCATTTACTGGGATGTGAGCTACCACAAAGCTCGCAGACAAAAAATAAATGATACTGCGCCCTATTACCAGTACCATTCATATTTGCCGGATTACCATTACCAATGGCATCTACTACCTGAGTCATTTGTTCGAACTAATGAAAAAAAAAAAAACACGTCGTTACATTTTCTTTTCCTTTCTCTTAGGGGTTTTTTTTTTTTAAATCTCTACGCGTCACAAAAGTTATAATTCATTATTCGTCGATATATATATATTTTTTTTTTTTTTAAATAATAATATCAATTCAAAAAATATATATAACCTTATGAGCGTTTCTCTGGTGTCTTATGAGATGATCCTCGTTTGGAAATGATTTGTAACAAATATAACAGTCTATTTTTTCTCCCTCGTCACCATCGAACTCCAAAATATTTTCGCTCATTTCGTTACCGTTCATCGTTTCGTTATAATAATTCGTGTTTAACTGTACAAAATTTGCCGGGTCGTACGCTGGATTGACATTGTGTATCGATACATGAGCGATTAATTTCTTTCGTGAATCGTGCTGTCTACCACATATCGTGCAGCTATACCTAAAATGTAATTAATTAATATCGTACGAAATTATACCAAACGATTTAACGATTTACACAATAATATTATATTTTAAATAAAATGGGGAAAAAAAAATTTTAAATTAAAAACTTTCAACGTACCTTCTCTGTTCCGATACCAACAACTTCGATCCCCCGTGATACATGTTAACGTGACTTAGGAGTTGTGTATTGTCGGAACATATTTTTAAACATACTCCGCAGGCAAAGGCGGCGCATTCTTTGTGCGTTGCACGTATGTGCAACCACAACGAAGCCCTGTCGTTAAAATCTCTCGTACATATTTCACATACAAAAACTGTCTCCATTTCTACCATATTTCCATGATTACTCCTCTCCTGGTCTTCATCCTCGTTCTCTATATTAGTCTGAGTGCGATGAGGGGAAAAAAAATTGATAGGATATTTAAATGTTAGAATATTTTTTTGGGAGGGGTTTTATTATTATTATTATTATTATTATTATTATTATTATTATTATTATTATTATTATGATTTTAAGGTTAGTACTTACTTCCGGAGAGAGAGCGAACTCTGAAGGTTCCTTAGCGTCTTTCTGATCGGACACAGGTATCGGTATCTGTTGACCCCATGATTGCGTAAGGACAACTCTTTTTAAACACTTATCGCTATCTATAAAAGGACATGGATCAACGCCATGCGATACCAGGATATGTCTGCTGAGGGATGATTTTAATGTAAAGTCTTTTTTACACAATATACAAATATAAGGTTTGTCGGCGTCATGCGTTATCTCGTGCTCCTTCAGACTATCCACCGACGTAAAACTTTGAGGACACATTTCGCAGTACCACCTCTTCTGCATTTCACAGCCTTCTGTCGATAAGATATTATAAGATCAAATTACAACAACATTTGGTGATTTATTAAGAGCACCATATTATGAGAAATAAATGGAATTTAAAAAGAAGAAAAAGAAAAAGTACATCGATGTGTTACCTGTTTTCACTAGTTTTTGTGGACTACAATTCGCTCTTGTTTTATCATCTAAATCTCTCTTTAAACCTGTACCCTTTGTCAACGCCTGCTTCAATATCGTAAGCTGTGGATTTTTGGCCAATTTTGCTTCCACACTTTTAAATCCCTTGTGTTCATCATCGGTATCCATACTCGATATATCCGAAGTATCAACCAGACTTTTACTGTTATGCGATTCAATCTTAATGTCCGGTTGTACTTGAAGCTCTATTCGTTGTCCAATACATATACGACTATGAACATTTAATTCGGCTATACTCGTGAACATTTTCGAACACATTTTACAGTAACATTTGCTTTCCGAACGGTAAAGGGGGTTTAGTAATTCGGACGGTGCCGGAAATCCCGCGTGTCGCGACTTTATATGCTCTTCGAGATTCGTTCGCGTTGAATAAATGCGCGAACAATACCCACACGTTACGGCAGGATGCCCTCTGAAGAAAAATTATATTTTCTCGTATTTATAAAAATTAAATCCAGCGTATAAAATTATATATCGTTTCATACAATAATGAAACTTTTTGAGAGAGAGAGAGAGAGAGAGAGAGAGAGAGAGAGAGAGAGAGAGAGAGAGAGAGAGAGAGAATATGTTCTTACCTGTGCGTAGTAGATACATGTCCCCATCGATGTTTAGCCGTTGAATAAGATTTGTTACAAAGATCACATTGATAAGGCCTTTTATAGGAAGTATGATCATCGGTGATAACTTTCTCACCTATGATATCACCTGCACCGACATGAATTCTCGCATGAAGGGACAAATGTCCTTTAGAACTGAATGCCTTGTTACACAACGAACACACATACACTTCGTGTTGCTCCGACGTATGTTGGAACACCGTAGATTCTTGCGTTACTATAGGCATACCTTTGGAACTAGTTTCTTCGTTATCTTCGGTTACCATAGGGGTCATTTCTAAGAAATCGCTAGGATTCGTTTCCATATCCATTTCATATTCATCGGATTTCCTATCCGAATCATCCATTATCGTTGCCTCTTTTATTGAACAGAAACGAAAGGATTATAAAATAAAGATAATGAAATTTTTAAAACTACAACCATACTCGGTATCAATTGTATACACATATAAATATAATATACCTTCATCCGTGCCACTATTTTCAAGAAGCTCTTCTATTTCGTTGTCCGCCTCTCCATCGGAATTTAATCTCGGCGGTGTACCTAGAGCGGCATTCGGATTTACTATGGGAGCCTCGGGGATTAACATTGGAATATTGTTTTTCTCCCTCAGAAACTGCGAATGTATATTACTGTACTGCATGTAGTTACTTTTGTCCCCGTTACATGCCTACGATTCGAAGACATTAATATTACATATTCAATAGGTTATTCCTCTTAGGATTATTATATATATATATATATATATATATATATATATATATATATCATATGAACGAATAAAAGCTTACTAATTCGCTAGGAGGTAAATATCTTTCCAGCAATGCCACCGCATTGACGCACGCTGTCCTGAAGTCATAAAAATTCTCCAGGTTGTACATACAGCGATAACATAAACACTTTGGGAGGCGATCATTTTCTGTGATCTAAAATAAAATCAGTAAATATGGAATCATTTACTTTTCGATATCCATAATTAAAGTTTCATTAATCGTATTCGACTTTGGAAGAGAAATTTTCCTTTTTTTTTTGTTTTCTTTTCTTTTTTCAAATGCAAAATATAAAACGAGAACGTATCGAGATGCATCGAGCGCAAAATAATTTTAACGATCCGATCATTGCCTTCCAAGTGAATGAATGAATGAATGAATGAATGAAAAAAAGGAAAAAAAAAGAAACAGAAAAGTAAAAAACACGAGGATGAGAGAGAGATAGTTCGAAAAGTATCACGAAAAAACACTCTCGCGATTACATTATCAAAATATTTCTAAACATTTAAAAACACTTTCCCTTTTATTAATGATCATAGAAGCACCATCTAACGGTTTCGCCTATTAATTATGCGCCTAGTTAATGACGCAAAAAATATACAATAAAAAAAACTCATGATACACAATAAAATCCATCTCTAATGGGGAAAAATAATAGGATGGGAAAAGGAAAATGGAAAAGGAACAAGAGAAAGAAAAAAAGGAACGAAATGAAAATTAAACGATAATCGAGATCGATCCTCATAGAAAATCGATAGCTACGAGGACGATGTGATATATCGTAGAAATAATACACACACACACACATCTGATATGAATCTGTATGAATATATGTGTATATATATATATTTTCGAAAGGAAAACAACAAAATAAAGCGAGGTAAAGGAAAGAGAGAGAGAGAGAGAGAGAGAGAGAGAGAGAGAGAGAAGAAAAAAGGTGAAGATTTAGAGAAAGAAAAAGAAGAAGAAGAAGAAGGGAAAGTAATGACAATGATGGAAAAAGCTAAGAAGATGTATTGTTTTCAAGGGTGACCGTAGTCGAAGAGAACAAAATGTCTCCCGTTGCATTGAATTTCTCGTTGCCGTTCTCGTCGCCGTCGTCGTCGTTCTCGTCGTAGTCGATCATAATAACATAACACATCTTATATATATATTCAAAAGAGAGATAGAGATAGAGATAGAGATAGAGATAAAGACAGAGACAGAAAAAGAGAAAAAGAAGAAGAAGTATAAGAAAAATTGTATATTTTTTGTATTCTTCATTTTTCTCATTCTTATTCTTATTGTTTTTTTTTCTCTTCTCTCTCTCTCTCTCTCTCTCTCTCTGTCTTTCTCGAACAAGACGTGCAGCAGAGCCTATCATAAAGTAAATCGTTTCAAATCGAAGACGAAGTGAAGTGCTGCTGCTGCTGCTGTGGCTATGGCAGCGGAGGAGGGGCTATCAGCGGAGGAGAGGATCGAGGACGAGGACGAGGACACGACGACGAGGCGCGACGCATACAAGGTGACTCAGAATTATGGCTTAAGGTATGTATATATATATATACGCGTGTGTGTGTGTGTGTGTGTATGAAAAGAAGAGACTACTGCTTGGACGGTTGATGGGGAAAAATGGGAAACACCAATTCTACCAGGTATATATCGTATATACCCAGGTATACAAGACAGAAAAGAAAGAGAAAACGAGACAGAGAGAGAGAGAGAGATACATAGCATATATATATATATATATATATAGATAAAGAGATACATATATACATACATATATATATATATATATAGAGAGAGAGAGAGAGAGAGTGAGAGAGAGATGCAAGCTACGGATAGACGAACGATACGAAAGAATAAGGAAATTACGAAAAAAGAGAGAGAGAGAGAGAGAGAGAGATATATATTCTCACCTTGAACGGCAGACAGGTCTGAATTTTGTCGACTAACTGTCGATTTCTACCCTCCTGACCGAATATATCCATCTTGACAGCGTCGTAAGATGCACACAATCGGCAGAGTTCATGATAACGTTGTCTAGAAGACTCCATCGTCATCGTCATCGTCATCGTCGTTGTCGTTGTCGTCGTCGTCGTCGTCGTCGGCGAGGTACTCCACGTCGTTCCCGTCGTCGTCGTCGTCGTCGTCGTAATCGTAGTCGTCGTTGTCGTCGTCATTATTGTCTTCGTCTTCGTGATCACTGCCGCTGCCGTCGCCGCCTCCTTCGTCGTCGTCGTCGTCGTCGCCGCCGTTTTCGTTTTCGTCTTCGTCTTCGTCGTCGATGCCGCTGTCGTCGTCGTCGTCGTCGTAGTCGTCGTAGACGATGTTGTTGTTGTGACGTCGTGTCGCAAACCTTTCCTTGGCCTTCCAAGGCGTCGTGTACGCGTCGTCTTTTAGCTAAGGAACTCTCTTCACTGGGTGGAGTGGTGGTAAGGAGAGGACGAGGAAGAGCGTATGCCTGCGTGTGCGTCAGAGAGAGAGAGAGAGAGAGAGAGAGAGAGAGGACAGAGGGGAAGAAGAAAAAAGAAAGAGAGAGAGAGAGAGAGAGAGAGAAACGAAGGTTCTCAGTAGACCTGGTTCACTCTACAGAGAGCCCTGGGAAGGAAAGGAAGGAAGGAAGAAAGGAAAAGGGGGGAGGGAAGAGGAGAAGGAGAGAGGGGAGAGGGAGCACAAGAAGGACGATATTCCTTCGCAAAAAGGACGAACCACCGATGCACTCTGACTGACGAGACTCTCCTTTCTGACACCCCGAACGAACGAACGAACGAACGAACGAACGAACGAACTAAATAACGAACGACCGACGACTGTTTCGTCTTCGTCAACTTCTTTCTTCTTCTTCTTCTTCTTCTTCTTCTTCTTCTTCTTCTTCTTCTTCTTCTCCTTTCTTTCTTTCTTTTTCTTCGTATTATTCTTCCTCGTCGTCTTCCTCTTATTATTCTTTCTCTCCTTATTATTTCTTTATTTCCTCGTATTATGTATCTCTTCCTTCTTGGAGTTTTCTATCTATATTTCCGAAAACTGAATATAAATATATGTATGTGTGTTATATACACACAACACACACACACACACATATATATATATTCACGTATTATACTATTCTTCCCTTTGGTTAGGCTCTTCGCCGACGAAAAAGAGAGAGAATAAAAGAAAAAGAAGAAAAAACAAAGAGAGAAAAAAGAAGAAATTGTTACACCTTATATATATATATATATATATATATATGTATGTATATATTTATCCTCTCTCTCTCTCTCTCTGTCTCTCTTTCCCCCAGGTTACCTCCTACTTCGGCAGCCTCTGAGCTAAGGAGGCTCCGGGTTTCGGGATGTCAGGGGATTTTATTTTTTTTTTTTCCTTTCTTCTACGAGGATCACATCCTTCGACGGTCGAGGATTCTCTTTCTCTCTCTCTCTCTCTCTCGGCTTTCTGCGATACCGCTCTCCTCCTAGGGCCGTATCGCGTAGCTCCTAACCCAACACCAACACCAACACCACCAACCACCATCAACCACCACACTTTTGTCGTCTCTCTCTCTCTCTCTCTCTCTCTCTCTCTCTCTCTCTCTCTCTCTCTCTCTCTCTCTCTCTCTCTCGGCCTATTTTATATTATTTTATTCTTCTTATTTAATTTTCTTTCTGGATCGTCGTCGACGTTGACGTCGTCTTCGTCGCCTTCGTCGGCTATGTCTTCGTCGTTGCACGTAATTAAAACGAAGATAATACGATCGCTCGTTTCGTCGCGATTTTCACGAGCGCGAGAGCCCCGGGCGCCGCCATCTTGTACACAGCAGACACTTGTTTCCCTACCCGGGGACAGATCGGCCAAGTACCGGCAGTATCGTCGTGTCGTATACTACCAACGTCGCACGTAAGCAGCAGCAGCCACCACCGCCGCCGCTGCCGCCGCCACCACCGCCGCCGTCGTCGTCGTCGTCGCCGTCGTCGTCGCCGTTGCCGCCGTCGTCGTCGCCGTCGTCGTCGACGTCGCCGACTTTCCGTGATAGAGATTGACACGTTCTTCCTTCCTTCTCTTTCTCGCTGCCCACCGCGGTCTCGTTGACATCGCGCGATCGCTCGAAGCGATGACTTTTCTCTCTCTCCTGGATGGCAATGTGGGGGATCCTCTCGTGGATTTTATCGTTCGACGACGGAAGGGCAAAAAGGAGGAGGAGGAGGAAGAGGAGGAGGAGGATGAAGAAGAAGAAGAAAAGGAGGAGGAGGAGGACTCCCTTCGTACATTCCTACGACGCTCTCCCGATGACCTTGACGAACTTAATCGCCCGTTACACCGTGTCTTTAGAATAGACATATTAAATTACTTCTCCTCTCGCATTAGATTTCCTCTTTTCCCCCTGTTCTCTCTCTCTCTCTCTCTCTCTTTCTTTCTTTCTTTCTTTCTTTCAATTTCTCTTTCTCTTTTCCTCTCTACCTCTATCTATCTATCTCTCTCTCTTTCTCTCTTTAATTCTATCTCTATCTTTATCTCTCTGTTTCTTTCTCTCTCTCTCTCTCTCTCTCTCTGATATTTTCAAGGTAACCCTTCATAAAGCGATTGTTTTATCGATGATAGTCACACCGTATCGACCAATCATAACCTCACTCATTGCAAGCGATTCCGTTAAAGCTCGCCTTTGATTGGCTCCTCGTAAACATTACACGGCAATAACGTATTAGAAATTTTCATGGGATCAATTTGGATCGATCGATTATTTTTAATTATTAAATTATGGATATTTTGTTTCATTTATTTGCAATATTTTTATATAAACGATATGTATAGAAATATTGAAAATAAATGAATGAAGCTGGAATGATTTGTGGCCTACGAATAAAACATAAAACTGACCATTTGAAATGGGAATCATTCAAAATTTTGCGTTGAATCGATTTAACCGTTTGTAATAAAATAATACAAATATTTTATTGCCATGTAATTTTTTTTTATAGAGACAGGAACTATTCTTTTTTTTTCTTCTTTCCTAATTTTCTTTTCACGATTGGACAACGATACATATGTGTTATGTATTTCTATATATATATGTATATGTGTGTAAATATATGTATATACATACACACATTTTATTCCTTTATTATGATTAATAAAGATTACAGATTTTATTCATGACAATGCGCGCAAAAGTTTGAATACAATTGCCAATGTCAAAATATATGCACATTGTTATCACTCTACCAGCATAATACGATATACGTTGTACTAACCTAAAAAAGAAAAGAGAAATAAAAAATAAAAAAAGAAGAACAAAAATAGAAAAGAAAAGAAATATATCTGGTTTTTCTACATGTTCTTCTAACTAGATAATAATAATAATAATAATAATAATAATAATAATAATAATAATAATAATAATAATAAACAATTTTCGATAAGAATATTATATACATTCGTGTAAAGATACTTTTCTTAAGATAAATACATATGTCATTTCTTCTACTAGTTTATACCATCTTATGTGGCGTGAAGGCAATAGTTTTGTTTCATTCGTTTTCTCTCTCTCTCTCTCTCTCTCTCTTTCTTATATACTTTTGTATGTATATATTATTTTAATACGACTTTTGTTTTCTTGTTTGTTTCTCTAAAGTGGATTCAAATTTTCTTCATGTTTTGATATAATTTAACAACATGCATAAACGTAACCGATTATTATAAACATGTTTACACACTTATTTACATGGAACTTTGTTAGAATGGTATATGAATGTACATTATCTTGAAGTCATCGTCATTTTCTATGAAGCCTGCACATATACTATTATGTTGATAATAAAATAATAATAATAATAATAAAAAAAAGAAAGTAATATTTTTTAGTTACGATGGTCAGATACATTTCTTTTCTTTTATTTTTGAATATGAATTATGAAATATAAAGCAAAACTTGTTTAGTACGTGCTATATCGCATTATTCTTATAAAAGAGTTAATGAAAAGAAAATGATTTTCTAATGAAGTAATAATTGTAATTGTTGCTCAACAAACACCAATCGATGATTACCTTTTTCTTTATTCTACCTTGCAACTAAATTCTCCTTATACAGACACATGTACAATGTAATCTTAACATAGATTATAAGTTCCATATACATATATATTGATATTATTTCAACTATACATGTCAATTTAAGAGGTTATCGCTAATTCCATATAAAAAATTATTTAACATTAACAAACACTTTAAATTTTATATCTCTGATATAGTTTACACATTTTGGTTTTTTTTTTTTTTATAAATCTTAGTCTTTGCACAGGCTTCTGGTTAATCAGATAATTGCGTTTCAATAATTCATTGGGTATTAAATATAATCATACTTTTTTGTTTCCTTTTTTTTTTTCTCTCTCCGTCAGAATCATCGTTTGTAAATCTTTACAATAATTGTAAAATACTGGCAGATTAAATAATGTAAAATACACTCGGTGAGAGCTACTAGGATCTGCCTTTATAATATGATAAACATTTGATGGCAGGAAGAGCAGAATTGTTTATATATGTAAATATTTATAATGATCATAATGTATGTATATATATATAAGAGACTAAGTAAATAACGCTGATATTGATGAAGGATGAAAAAGAAAATTATATTAAACGGGTACATGTGTCGGTGATTAAGCTTAATAATTATCTTAATTTTGTGTGAAATTTCATAAAATATTCTAAGATACAGATTCATATTACGCATATGAAAACATAAAATATATTTTGAAAATCTTAAATCATTAACTTAGACATTCAGTAATTTATCTTTAATTTTTTTATTTATTAAACAAGCATATACAATGTAAAAATAAAAATATATATATATAGTACTTTATATAATGATATTATTATAATTTTGTGCGTATACTATAATTTTCTGATTGTTATAATATTTTATTTTTATGAAAACAAAAGCATATCTTGTTTTTCCCTTGGATGTATCATAACGTTAATACAAAAGTAAATATTTTTGATGTATCGATTGAACTCTAGCACGTTTTCCGAGAGTAATATGAATCCCATCTCAGTAGTACCATACACCACTCCAGTGTACTTTTGAAAACATTTCTATCGAGTAGGAATTTATCTCCGAGCATTTACTAAAGTTGTAAATATTGATCGTGTAATAATTAGTAAAGTAAATTAATAAGATGTAATAAAACTATGAAAAAAATCTAAGACAATCATTGTGAATATCGAGTTTATTCATACACTCTTTCACTAAATAATCATGTTAGACTTGTTTTTCTAATAAGATTAGAATAATTAAGACATTAAAATAACATAATATAAGTAATATATTCGTATCCCATTTTTGATATAACTTAAGTTAATATTGTTATTAACATTCTCTTTCTTCTCATTCTTGAGAATCCCATTATTTATTAATACTTCTGATAAATGTATTATATATATTTTTTTTTTTTTTTTAGTAAGCTGTACGTGCATAATTATCCTTTCAGATACAAATATATTGTATCTTTACTTGCACACATATGCAAGTACATAAAAACTTGAAAATACAAAGTAAAGCAAGGGGGAGAAAAAAAAGAAAAAGCAAAATGCTTATGTACGTATCTTATTTCTAAGTAAAATAAACATCGAAGTGGAAAGTATCATACACATAGAAATGAATTTCTATATGAACTATTAGAAAAATTATTGCCATAAACTTTCAGTGAATTATATCAATGTACTCCTCTCGATCAATAAAAAAAAAAAAAAAAAAAATGATTTACACATTTTGTTATAAAACTATCCATTGCTTAAATTTCGGGATACTCTTTTTTTTTGCTTTTTTTTTTAAATGAATTTTTTTTTCTTGTTTTTTTTTCCTTTTTTTTTCTTAATGGAAGTGCATTTGTCAATACGTAACGCTACTCTGAGCTGTAAGCAATTACACTATCCTATCGTTAGAGAGATACACAATAATTCACTATGTAATACATATGTATGTATGTATGTATGTATATATATATATATATATATATATATATATATATATATATAATGGTAATAATAATAAACACACACGCGCGAGTACACACACACACACATATATAAATATATATATACATACATATATATATATATATGTATGTAAAATGGGCTTTGGTCTGGAGTGGTGCGGGCTGATATCGATTCAAAACAATTTTTTCTTTTTCTCTTTTTTTTTTAAATAGTCAGTGTCACATTCTTCGACTAGTTTATGTGAATATAATGTAGACAGTACCTTGTACTTGTCACTCAGTTTGAGCGCAAGCACGAGTCTTCCAACGCTGCGGCGTGCAATAACGTGCGTGCGTGAACACAGGAACCAAGTTGTATGAACGGTATCCAGAGCTCATTTTTTACTTGCTTCATTAATTGCAATACCATATTGCCTATTCATACTGTTTTATTCTGTAGTTTATTTCGTTTTACGATGAATAGAAAAAATTTCATGCAGAATAAAATGAATTTGTGCCATGAATAAGAAATAACAAAGTATCGACAAGTTATAAATAACGCCTGTGTGTTTCATTATATTTAAATAGAAAAATAAATTTTTAGTAGGGGGACCACCAGTAAAGGAATATATGTAACAATTGTTTAAACTTATTAAAAGTTTAAATCTATATATATATATATATATATATATATGTATATATATGTATATATGGTTACATATCGATAATTTATATCAATTCATGGCAAAATGATTATAACTTTAATACATAGCTTTTTCAATTTCAATGATAACTGCAAGACTGGGAGCTACGCACAAATCGGAATGAGAAGGCCATTATTTTTTTTATCAAAGACAGTATATATAAAATATTTATTCTTTTTTTCTTCTTTTTTTTTTTCCTTTGATTTAGCAATGACCGTTAGCACAATATATTCATTCATTTGTTCTGCTAGGAAAATATAAAAGTATGTACAATTCAATAAATTAATAGTTATTTAGAGTATAAGGTACAATATACTCTCTCGCCTGTACAGTACCTGATGTATGATTCAAAATTAACTATATCCGAGTCCTTAATGAGATTATGAAGAACTAACTGGCATTTAATACAGATGGCAAATATGTAATTTGTATAGTTATCTAAGAAGGAATCCCTAAGACTTTACTTGCATTTTGCATGTATATTTACATAATTAGATATATAGGTCCTGTGTTCACTATCACAGCAAGATCTAAGCAGCATATTTTTTCTTTTTCCTTTCTCTCTCTCTCTCTCTCTCTCTCTCTCTCTCTCTCTCTCTCTCTCTCTCTCTCTCTCTCTCTCTCTCTCTCTCGCTCGCTCGCTCGCTCGCTCGCTCTCGCTCTCTCTCTCTCTCTCTCTTCTATACAGGAAGAAATCTTAAAATCCGTGTATGCGTTTTAAATGAATACTTTAAAAAAAGACTTTCTAAAAGAACTCACTGGACCCACAGCTCCCCTCACACCACTCCAGAGTTATTAGTTACTCCTTGTCCACATAATCAAAATTCATTTCACTTTCTGCGTAATAACATGACTCTATGTACAAAGTGTTATAGTTTGGAATCATATTTTACATGAATCTATTCATAGATTCTCTTTGCTTTACTTTGGTTAGTCCTCAAACGTTGAAACCGTTTTACAAAGCATCTCCTTGCTCCAGAATTGGTTGTTGGTCACTATTATTTTCACTCGCGCACTCAGATTTTTCAACTTCCTCGACACATTGCTGCGACGTCGAGTCCTCCTCCTCCTCCTCCTCCTCCTCTTCTTCCTCTTCCTCCTCCTCCTCTTCCTCCTCCTCCTCCTCCGTTTGACCGACTGTCTGATATTGATCACATTGTTTATTATTATCATCTTCATCGCACTGATCATGTTCAACGTCATTATTGCCAGAAGAAGATGCGTCCACGTTCGATTGATAGGAACTACTCTGTTCTTCCTCCTCGTTATAACGATTTTCATGTAGTTCTTCGTTATTGGTATCCTCGTTTTGTTCAATTTTCAACTGATCAATGTCGTCGTTCTGTTCCTCCGCGTTATCTCCCTCGTTAGGACTATTATTATCATCGTCGTTTTCCATTTGTACCGATTGACTGTATTCGTTAATTACTTCAGTTTTGGGCTCTATATTATCGAAATTTCCGTCCTGCGTTAGGTCCGTCTTATCGTCAATTCCTTCGGCAGATGTCGTTTCGTCCATACTCTCCGTAATCGGCGGGCTAACGTTACCCCACCTCGATTTCCTATTTCTGTTACGATTTTCTCTATCTGAAATATTGTTCTTATAATCACCGTGCTGCTGCTTTCCTCCCTTTTGTTTATCACGTGCAAGATGATTCTCTCTCTGGCCATGATTATCGTTTTCCGGAGTATTACCGGACGGTGCGGTCGTCCATGGGGCTCCTGGCGGGGGTGCAACAGTTTCTGGAGTCCTCCAAGGTCCCTCGGGACCGTGCATGGCTGGCGGTCCCATAGGACCGAACGGTCTCATGTGCGGACCCGGTGGTCCGCGTACATCGTCGAATGGTGGCCGGAAGAAAGGATCGGCTTCTCTTGGATCGAACGGTGGAGGTCCGCGCGGTCCGAACGGCGGTCGAATTCTCATTCCTCGTGGACCCATACCTCGAGGATGGAATATTAAAGGTCCTAAAGCAGGATGCGTTTAAGGAAAATGTTTCAAAAAAATATATATACATATACATACGTTAAATGTACATACGAGTATACGTGGAAACATAAGCGTCGACGATTATGAAAAAAAAAAAACTTACCTGGTCCTCTTGATCCCATGCCGGAGCCACGGGGCCCGAATCCTTCGGGTCCTACGGGACCCCTAGGACCTCGCAAACCCATCATCGGCGGTATACCAAAAACGGGTTCCATCGGACCTCCAAAGAAATCTCTTCTTCGCGGATCAAAGTCGGGCCGTTCCCCGTGACTTCTAGGATCAAAGCCATCTTGCAAGCGGGGATCGAAACCGTCGCGTCGCATCTCATACTCGAAACGATCCCGTTCGTAATCCTCGACCGGTCTTCGATTCCTCATATCCGACCGATCGAAATCCTCCCTGGACGGTCCTAATCTAGGAGTAAATTCGTCGGACCGCGGACCGTTATGTCCCAATCTGTTATCAAACTCATCCTGGAATCTTCCGGCTTGCATCCTCGGATCCATAAAATCGTCCATCTGGGATCCCCTCAGCGGGCCGGTCGAACCCCGTTGAAAGTTTTGCCTGTCTCTGTCCGTCAGATTCCTTTGCTGATAATCCCGAGGATCCTGGGGGCCACCAACGCGAAAGTCTGGCCCTCTCGGAGGGAAGTCGACGCGTTCTTGTACGTTACCAGGAAATTTCGGTATATCCATCAAGGGCAACGGCATATTGTCGTTAGGTCTTCGTGTTCCCGAATTTTCATCGAAATTCCTTTCGGTTCTCTCGCTACTACGATCGGTTCTATTACCACGAATATTTCTATCCATACGATCGTCCATCGGCAACGTACCATCGGCCAATTGTCTCAATCGTTCGGCAAGGCTCGGCTTCCCCCCGCCATCCTTCTTGGCCATCGCGTCGTTTTCCTGAATATTTTGATTCGACATATTCGAACAATCCGAATGCCTCATAGAATTATCACGATTTTCCCTTAAATCCCTATTGTCTCTGTCCCTTCTATCATCCCTATCCCTATCTCTGCCGTCTCTCGTATCTCTACGGCCCCGATCACGACCACCACGATCTCTTCCTCTTCCCCTGTCTCTTCCCCGATCCATCCTCGAATCATTGACGTCACCACTACGATCACTCCTCTCACGTTCCCGATCCCTTCTATCCCTATTCTCACGATCTCTATCTCTCTCCTTGTAATCGATATTCTGTTGATCGTTTTCTAGCCTATTGTCGCTGGTGCCCGCACCACCACCAACACCACCACCCATGTTCATCGCCGCAATAAGCTGATCACTCAAATTTGGTTTCTCTTTGGAAGCGTTGTTGTTGCTCACGTTCAATGGCATGGCATCTTCCATTTCAACATCCATATCGTCGGAGTGATGTTGAGGTAGTTGCATCTGCATAGGCGGCGCTGGACCTACTCCGTAAGACTGACGGAGCATCGGCAAATTTGGTATGTTTGTTTCTGAGGTAGGCGGAGGTACTCCTATTGGTGGAACATTATGCGGCATTCCTATATATATATATATATATATACATATATATACATATATATACATATATACATACATACATACATACATACATACATACATACATACATACATATATATATATATATATATATATATATATATATATATATATATATATAAAATATATATAACATAAAACGTCTTTATAAAGGATTCCACGTAGCTAGGGGAAAGAGGAAAGAAAGATGATTATATTAAAATGATAGAAAATCACGTTACCAGTTGAATTTGGTTTGTCCGATGGTGCGGCAGGTGCGGGCAATGGAATTTGCGTTAAAAGACCTACACCGACGCCTGTACCGAACGGAGAATTGACAGGAGGAGTCAGCATGGTCTGCATCATTCCCGGTGGTCCTAAGAGACTTTGCATATTGGGTGGTGGTACTCCGATCGGAACATTAGGCATTAAACTGTGTGCCATAGGGAGACCCATGGGACCTATCATACCTAACCATCATTTCACGTTTTATCAAAATACACTTGGAGAGAATATTGTTAACTAAGATATACGAGAGACTTCATTTTTCTATTATTATTTTAAAATTATATCTTGACTATACGTTTATATAGCACATGCAAAAATTACATATTTATTAATTTGCGATAACGGAATGTCCATTTAACGATGATTGAATTTATACGAAACTTACGGGGTACCCCGGTCATTGTAAAAGCTGATGGCATCATTTGTAATTGTGTGTTCGGAGGAGGCAAAAGTGCGGCTGACGTTGGTGGTCGTATTGGCGGTGGTTGGCTGGTATCGACTAATTGCGGCTGTTGCTGCTGTTGAGAAGAAGCATTGGTTGATATATTTATAACATTTAAAATATTATTCGTTAATGTTGATATTGGTGCACCAATTACCGATGCAGCAGCCAACGCCTGTTGTTGCATTTGTAATTGCATGATATCTATATTCCCGCCAGAATGCTTCAATTTTCCTGTAACGTGAATAAAGAAAAATGACGATTTATATATAATAACAAGTGGCGTTCGTCGATAAAAAATATATTGAGTATTCGATTTTAAACGAATGTATTGAATTTGCTTGACCAAATTAATATCGATTTATCCATAATTGGCTCAGATATTCAAAGTTACTTTAGCAAGTTGGTTAGACGTTATATATACAGACATGCACAATACATATAACTTGATTAACTTGCATTTTTAATGTTAAACGAAAAAAAACGCTTATAGATTCGTATAAAATTTGTCAAAATTCTAATAACAATATATATATATACCTTTCAAATTTGGTGGTAATGTATCTTCGTCTATCATACCACCTTCTTCCAAAAGTTCTAAATCTTGATCCGTAATATTAAGTAACTTATTCCATGGAATATAACTAACACCGAGTTCTACTTCCCAATAATCTTTCCATTCTTTTCCTTTGACCCCTTTACCCGGAGCCCATGCCAACTATAAAATTATAAAAATATGATTTCAATAATATTGGAATATAATTTCTTAAAATTATATTTTGATTTTGTTTTTCTTTCTTTCTTTATATATATATATATATATATATATATATATATATATATATATATATATATATATATAAATGATAAACTTACAGTTATAGCTTTCCCTTGCATTTTATGATTCTTTAACTTTGTAAGAGCTCGATATGCATCTTGCCTTCTGTTCATGCAAATAAAAGCACAACCCCTAGGTGATATGAGATCAATGCTAACGATGTCACCAAACTCTCCAAATGTGTCGGATAATTCTTCCTGATGTACTAATTTGGACAGGTGACCGACCCAAAGTGTCGTACTGCAAACTACACAAACATTTTTTATATAAATCATATATATATCTATATAATTAAATATCGTTTATATAAAATTACGTTTCGAACGTACCACTTAATTTATCTCTAATTATCGGAGGTAATCCACGCTTACGACGTTCTCTCTCTTTTTCTCTTTCCTCTTCGGTCATTTTTTCTCGGCTGTCATCTCTTTTTCTATCGCGACCTCTGTCTCTAGATCGTGATCTATGATTGTAAAAAAATTATTGGAGTAATTAATTTATAGTATATAATTATAAATATATCAAATCGATACATACATACATACATATATATATATATATATATATGCATAATTAATCTGCTTACCTTCTTCTTCTTGATCTACTTCTAGATCGAGATTTTCTGTCTCTGTCTCTATCTCTATCTCTGTCTCTATGCCGAGGTGATCTAGACCGACTGTGATGCCTATATCTCTCAGGCGATCTACTTTGTGATCGAGTATTATCACAATTTACAATTTCAACGCTACTACTATCGCGTCTTGCACCATTTCTGTAAGATGAATATATTGATTATTATTTATAGGAGAATATAATAAAATGTACGCGTGCATAATACTCATTTATATGACCAAATCGTATTTGTATTTATATCCACCTATATGTTTAATCGCTTAATATTATCATGCAAAAATTACCCAGAAAAGTCTTGCGACTCTTGACGTTCGTCGATTAAAGGACTTTTTTGATTCTGATGAGCAGTTTGATTTATCTGTCTCATGTTAGACAAAGGTTGTGAAACATATGGCATTGCCGGTGGATAACCAGGCGGTGGTTGGCTCATATCTTGAATAACTCCGGTAGTTGTACTTGTCGAATATGTATTTTGTTGATTTGGTTTCAGAATGTCTGTAGGTTTCAGCTCGCATTCTGATGCAAAAGGTAAATTCTAAAAACATGATTTATATTTAGGAATATTTCAAATTTATGAAAAATTTTTCAATGTTTTAGTAAACATACAGGAACAGTCTGAGCCAAGTGTTTATCAAATTCCTCCTCCTGTTGTTTCATCTGTTGCAATTTACGCATTTTTTCTTCCATTTCATGTTGCGAAGAAGTCATATTTCCTTGCATCGTTTGTTGTAACGTCTGCAGTTGCCTAAGTACCTATATATGCAATAATATTTCAACTAAATAAAGTACAATAATATTTTAACAAAATATTGAGAATGCTTTTTCAAATACGTTTCCATAATTTTAACAGTAATGAAAACGTTAATACCTCAGGGTTTGTCAGTAGCAATCCAAGGCTTTCCAAACTATTACTCGTGGATACAGCATTATGTTGGGATGTAGCAGCAGTGGCAGTTGTAGGCGAACTTGCAACCACAACGTCATCATCTTCCTCCTCTCCATAATCAAAATCCAAAAGCTTTTTATCAAATTTTACGGAAGTCTTCGATTCATTCGTGACCTCTTGCTTCTTCAATAGCAATTGTTGTAAATGTTGCAATTGATCAAGAAACGATGAATCAACTTGATTCGTGTTAGATTGCCCCTAAAATGACGGAAAAAATATTTTTAATTAACTTTTCATACGCAACGCAACTAGATTTTTTAGATTTTGATTTAAACCTATGTTAGCTCATTAAATTATTTTCGTAGAATCATATTTTTACTGACTATATTAGCTGTTTCTATTTTCGTTTGTGCCAGCCATACCGGGTCAATCGGTTTGGTGGAAGAAAATAATTTCTGATCTTTCGCGACAACTTTTACAGCACTCGGAGGAGTCTTTGTTACTGCAGAAATATTGCTCAGGTTATTACCGGACGATGCGTTCAATGTACCTGTAAATAAAATTAATAGGATAACACGACTCCAAAATTTTTTAAATTCATACGACCAAGAATATTTACCGTTTGCGTTAACAGGTTGTTCCTTATGAATAGGATGATTGGGATCGGCTAAATCAAAAAGTGGTTGTATGACTTCTGGAGGAAAAACTGCATTTTTTTGCCAAAGATTTAATACGCGTATAACTTTGCTCTTATCTTCCTGAGGGCATTTTAAAAGGTTGAGAAAAGTTGTTTGCATATTTTTTGCGAAGCGAGGTGCAAAAACGTCCTTTTCCATTCCAAACTGATGTCTTGACTGTCTCACAATTGAATCTATTACGTACAGTCCTGGCACTTTATATTCTGGCTTACACTGAAAACAAATAAATTTGCATAATGAGTAAGCGCGCGTATATATATATATATATATATATATATATATATATATATATTTTTATGTTAATTAAACAATTGAGATTATACTTACTTTTTGAATAAATTTTTCCACGCTTTGTACAACATGCTTATAAAATTTTATTGCTTTAATAGCTCCGCGTGTAAGAGAATTCATTTTAGCTTTGGAAATTGGCGGTTTAACATCGTACAGAGCAGAAAGCTGAAACAAATTTTAATATTAGATAAATTGCTTACAGGTGCGTACACAAATGAAACAAAAAAGAAAACAAACAAGAAAGAAAAGAAAAGAAAGAAAAAAAAAGAAAAATCTAGGTGATGTTTCACGAATGAATACGCGATATCCTAAATGTGAAGGGGGGATTTAAACGCGCAAAGGAGCTCCATTTCTTAAAATAATAAAATTGAAAAAGAAATCGATATGAAATATATGTGTATATAAAATCATGTCAGAGTTTTATTTGTTTAAATAAATCGAACAGTTTAATCATTCGTACAATATGCCCAGCAATAATTAGCGTAAAATATTTGTTTATAGACAAAGTCTAATTATCCCAAATTAAGCTATTTCATTTGGTTTAGAAAAACAAGAAAAATAAAGTAACGGCATATTATCGTTGGCGTCTCCTCGATATATAACTTATCATAGTATTTTTAAACGAAAATATAAGCCTTTGGAAAATATAAAATAAAAAATTAATCTCCATAACATAATATCAACAATAGTAATTTGATGTACGCGACGTCCCTGTAAAGTCTAAAGAGAGGGAGGATTGCCTTTTCGACGATGACCTCTAAAACCTAGAGAAATCTTTTTCTTACCTCTGCGTTAAATGCTTTGACCGCTTCCATCGTGCAAAAAATTCGCTCGATGAACAGTCACTAAGTTTTATACACTTTCGTGTGGCAAAGTATAAAGCGGTTCGCGATAAATTGCATGTCTTTTTATCACGCACTGTGTAGCTGGGCCATGCCATTCAAGATGGCAGGTCCATTTCCCAATATGCATCACGGGGCGGCGATGTGACGTCACACCTGTCGTATCAATCGGCAATATACATCGCATTTTTCAAACTAACTTGAAACATTTTAATAATCACGAATACTCCATTAATATGATCTAACAATATTATTGATAACGTTAATTGTAAAAGAAATATCTTACGGGATTTCTATATATATATTTATATATATTGAATTAAATTCTCGTTTACTTTATAAAAATCCAGTATTGGTTTAAAACGAAAAAGAAAAAAAATATGAAAAACCAACTATTCGATGAAGGATGAACGAACGAATAAAACGATCGTATTTTTAATTAAACATTTAAATAATAAATATTTACGTTTATTTTATATCGTCTGATAGTTATAGATTTTTATACGAATGGCATTTCGTTCATCCAATGAAATTTTCTCGAACTTGAATCTGACGCTTTTAATTGGTTACTAATCAGTTTGAATGAAAAATAATATCGGAAAGATTAATGTCGAACGACGATTATGAAACGTGATAAAAAAAAAAGATATTTTTCCTTACAGAATAGTAAAATAAAAGAATCAATTATTTTCATATATAATATAATATAGGATATTGTATTATGAGTATCGAAAAATGACTAATATAAGTCGCTTTCAATTGCTTTATAAATATTACTTTCATTTTATATCCTCGAAACGCGGGAAATACAAATTTCTCGTCGATCTATTAGCTTTCGATAACGTAACCTACAATAGTATTAACAATTTTATCCTTGATTATAACATAATATAATTTTTTGCTCTTAACTGGAAATAAAAAAAGGTTCGTCGCAGAAGTTCCAGGATTTTCGCAATCTTTCACCGAATGCAATTATAGAAATCTTGAGACACGAGTAATCTACAGGATTTTATCAAATATTTATACTTTTTATTGAAACATAAGTGAAAATGTATAAGAATATTGGATCAATTTACACATTAATCGTTGGAACTTTTTCTACTGCCTTATTTATTTATGGATTTTTTCCTATTGTACATTATGATAATACTATAGCATCAATAAATGACATACCACAATTTGTAGATAACGTAAGGTATGTTCTACATGTAGCTTTGAATAAAAACAAATCATTCAAAAAAACTTAATTGTAAACGTGCATAGTATTTTTTTTTACGTTTTAGGATACAAAGAGATAGTTTATATAAACCATTAGTGAATAAAATTATAATTATGGTAATTGATGCGTTTCGTTGGGATTTCCTATCGGATTCGATTGGAAAAACTGCTATGCCAATAACAAATAAACTTATAGAGAATTCGTTTGCATGTTTATTGCAAGCGAAAGTAGAACCTCCAACAGTGACGATGCCTAGAATAAAAGTATGATAATTAAATTTATAATTTGATCTTAACAAAAAATATTATTAAGTATCTTTACTAAGTTGTATATATTAAACAAAAATAGGCGATGACAACGGGCAGAGTACCAACTTTTGTTGACATGGTTTTAAACTTGGGAAGCCAGCCTATTTTAAGCGACAATATTTTACTTCAAGCAAAGACTCATCAGCATGATTTGATATTTTATGGAGATGACACCTGGCTAAAATTGTTTCCTACCATGTTTAAACGTTACGATGGTACCACATCATTTTTTGTTACCGATTTTACAGAGGTATGCAATAATGGATAATATATAATATAACGAAATTTTATATTATTTATAACTGACTAATATAATATGTTTAGGTAGACAATAATGTTACAAGACATATAGATGACGAACTTCATAATAATGATTGGTCAATAATGATTCTCCATTATCTAGGATTAGATCATATTGGGCATGTAACTGGACCATTTAGTTCTTTGATCAAACCAAAACTTACAGAAATGGATAATATTATAGCACAAATATATTCAAAAATTTTGCATTGGGTAAATCGATAATAATGTTAATCAATATTTCTTTATATCATTGATGTAAGAGTCGTTTAAATTATTTCAAGATTTTATATGTTAATCTCAGAATGAAAATGGTGATCCTACATTGTTTATAATTTGTGGAGATCATGGTATGAAAGATTCTGGAGGTCACGGTGGTGCAACGTTACAAGAAACTACAGTACCTGTTATTGCAATTGGAACAAATTGTTCTAAATCGCATACTCGACCAAAAAAAATAGCTCAATTAGATATAGCAGCAACATTATCTGTGATATTGGGCCTACCTATACCATATTCCAATTTTGGAAGTGTGGCATTAGATTTATTAGATAACTTACCTATGTCTAGAAAATTATTTGCACTTTATTACAATGCGAAACAAGTTCACACTCAATTCAAAAAATTGACTGACTACAGCTATCAATGTGAGTAATTACATAATTCATATGTATAGCAAACAAAAGAGATACTTTTTTTTTCAAAAATTTGCATTTAAAATTAGTTTTACAGATGCTCATCATAAATACATGGATGCAGTTAAGCTTCATCTTGTTTGGCTAAAATCAATTAATAATTCGTATGAAAGAGGATATGACGTTATAGTTGCGTATCGTTATGCACTTAATGAAATGAAAGAAATATTAGTAAAAAATATGTTAAAAAATGATACGCATTTAATGATTACAGCAATGTTGTTTCTGTGTCATGTATGTATGATCTACACACCTCGATGGATTAATAATCAAGGATATATGTATATATATATGGAATTACCATTTATCTTTATATTTTAGATCTCATGGATTTTATTGCATGACCAATATCATTCATTAGTAACTTTTAAAAAAGTATTGAAGTTATTTATAACAAATTTATTGTTATGGATAATAATAATTTCTTTCTGGAGTTTTGAAATTCTAAGTTTATCTCTTTTCAGTAATGTAAAAGATTTTGTATTTGTATTAACCATTATTGGTATTTTGTTTTTAAACTGTTACTTCCTCGCTAAAATTAAATACCACCATTATTTTAACGTTAAGGTAAGAATTATTGACAAAGATATATAATATAAATAACAATACATAATACATATATATATAATTAATATTAAAATATATATTAATATAAATTTTTTTCTTTTAGTTAAAAAATTATAAATCATTCAAATGGATTTTTCTTTGTGTAATATTAATACACGCTATAAGTCTAGGTAGCAGTAGTTATGTGGAAGAAGAACATCAAACTTGGTATTTTTTTTGGGTATCGTTCCTCGTGCTGTTGCTTTGTAAGAATAGTAAAATAATAACAATGGAATCTTTCAAGTAAGTCATTTTCTAATCTAGCTTTTAATTATAAAAAAAAAAATATATCTAATCTTCTTAACTTACATTTGTAGAATACGTGTACATAGCACAAAATTTCTGATCTCCATTAAAATATTGCTATTGCTCGTAGGACACAGAATATTTCGAATGTTAAACAGTACTGGTAATAAATATAATCATCTTCCTGATATTGCAGGATATTTAATGAAAGAAGAATCAAAAGTCAATATAACAATCTTTGTTATTATTGGTAATTATTCACATATGTATCTGTTTTATAAGTAAAAAATTTATTCCAATTTAAAAACTTGTTGTTTTAGCTCTTGGACTTTTAGTATCGATTGGTTTTGTATATGAAAAGTCAATATATAGATGGTTTACTTTATTTTTGAATATAGGATTGTCTTTATGTATTTATCTTCGTCACACGAACAATCAAACTGTCATACCTATACCATTATACCCTCCATCTAAGTAAGTATCTCTTAAATTATGTATGATAAAATAAAATATGAGATAAAAAAAAAAATATATATATATATATATAATTAATTTTTGCAGAGATGTAAAGGAAGTATTAATATTTTGGAACTTATTTACAATATTCTGTATATTTTCCGTGTACAGATTGATTTCAATAGCAAAACGCAATAAAACAAATTTCTTATATTATATCATATGTTTTCTTGTGCAAGCATGGGTTATGATATCAGCATTATTACATCAACCATACAATCTAATATTACTTCCAATACAATTAATAATCATTCATGTAATAAATTCAATATTAAAATATAACAACATAGGAGAAATTAATATATTTATAAATGCCTGGATTGGAAATGTATTTTACTTTTATCAGGTATTAATTTTTTAAAGAATCTACTTTGTAAACAAAATTAATGCAGCGTTTATCTGTAAATGATTCATAATATTTTTTTTTTATAGGGAAATTCTAATAGTCTTGCTGATATTGATATTGCAGCAGGCTACGTAGGTTTGCAATCTTATAGACCCATTATAGTTGGAATGTATCTAATTGTGAATACATATTCTGCACCAGTTTTGGCTTATCTTTTAAACATGTATTATAGAACATTATCGTACAAATCAGTTCACGAGTAAGCACATTTTCAAATTGCTAATTTAATCCTTTTATTACATGAAATTGTATATATAAAAAATTATTTGTTATCTTCTTTTGTTTGTTTTTTTTCTTTTTTAGTTTACACTATGTACTTTTGTCGGACAACAGAATTTATATGTTATGGAAATTAGTACCAGTTACTGTCTATACGTTTATAATAACAATTCAGAAACATCATTTATTCGTATGGAGCGTATTTGCACCGAAATTATTGTACGAATCAATGTATTTAGCTGTTATGAATTGTACTATATTGTTGTTGGAATCGATTATTTTGATACAATGTAATACAATAAATAAGTATGTCAAGTAAATTTATATCGTTTGATAAATCCTTTTACACTTCCATCGCATAATATGCTAAATAATTGTTATATAAAATACTTGTTTATTTTTTCCTTTTTCTTTTCTAATTTCGATAAAAACCGACTCGTAGAAAAACAATCTATGATGTATAATACAAAGTTATTGAACCTCAGTTTATCATACTCTTGATGGTCATGCACCTGAATGATGATGCAAAGCTATATAATATATAATAATTGATTATAAATAATATTCATTGATATTAAATATCCATTGATATTAAACAATATATTGGTAATAAATATTGATTATAAATAATATTCTTTTTTCCACACATATTACATATTTAATTAGAATATGTATAAATTGTGCGTGAACATTATTACACACATTTATTATTATCATTTTAATTATTTCCAATGATATACAAAAAAGGAAGGATTTATAAAATTATCTCATTTTTGAAATTTCTCGTTAATACTTTGTGCGGCAATACAATAGAATTCAAGAGAATTTTTTCGGATGCCAAAGTAACACTTGTGCCTGAAATAATGTCGAATTAATCGTCTATTCGTTTGTAAGCGTATGAAATAAGATTATAATGAATTTCTCTAATTGTTACCGAGTATCGTAATCGAAGGATTTAATTTGCCATTAATATTGAAAAGAGATAAATTCTCCATCTTTGCAAATGGCTTGTCAGGATTTGGATCACATAGAGTACCTTCCACTCGTGCCCATTCTCCCACATGACTATCTTTTCCTATTATACTATTCAAAATAATAGTATGTGCTTGAATATGCGCATTGGCCAGAACAATTGATTCTTTAATTCTTACACCAGCTTCAATAACTGTATTCATCTCTATACTAACATTTGGTCCTAACTGTAATAATAAAATGAATTAAAAACATCCTATCTCTTTGGAGGAATTTTTTGGAAAAACTTCGATGATATTATTAATTTTACCACAGCAGATGGATGAACAGAAGCTGTTGGATGAATGTATACATCTCCAATAATATTACATATACTTCCATCTGGAGAAGCAAGATAATTTGGACATTTTGTTTTATATAAAGCTAAATAATGTCGATTCGCATAAATTGCAGATCCTGCCGTTTTTACCTGTGACCACCACCTTAAAACTGGTAAAGCAAATAAACATCCACTTCCTGCTAATCGCGTTAATATATCTTGTTCCAATGCAATATTAGCAGGGTCTTTACCATTTCCATTCGTTTGCCTGTCTCATCGAAGAAAAATAATAAATGTAATAATTTGGAGTATACTGACGAATATATTTTATTAATGATACCTACGAAGAATTTTCTTGTTGTTGACTAGCATGAAAAACATCTGCCATTGATTGAAATATGTCGGGAGATGTGATATATATTCCACAATTAATAAGAGTAGATACAAATGTTGATGGTTTTTCAACATAATGCGCCACTTCCCCGTCCTTGTTCAAAACCATACATCCATAATTTAACGATTGTTGTCTAGTGGCTTCCGTAGCCATAATAGTAAGTAATGCCTTCTTTTCTCTATGAAATTCTACTAGCTCTTGTAAGGGAAGATCAGCACATACATCTCCATTCATTACAAAAAAATATGTCGGACTACCAGAACGAATTTGATCTCGGAAATGATACATCCCGCCAGCTGTACCTAATGGTGTAAATTCTTGCAAATACCTAATAGTTACATCATATATGCTTTTCATGTCCGTAAGAAACTGTGATAATTCATTGGCCGGGTATGAACCAATTATTAAAATTTCTTCTAAATTAGATACTTTAGAACATGCTTCAATATGATGTCGAATCATAGGTAAACCGGCCACTGGAAACAATGGTTTAGGAATATCTAATGAGAGAGGACGAAATCTGGTCCCTGTAAAAATAAATAAATTATAATTGTTGCTATGTTATTCATCATAATATAATGCAACAAAGCAAATTTTTTAGGTTAACGTACCTTTCAAAGGGCCACCAATTAATATAACAGCTTTCAACATTATTTGTAAAAATATTTTGTTAATAATAAAGATACAAAAAAATATTTGTACAAGTGTAATAATTCTTTGTTAAAAAATTATAAATAACTTATATCCACCGAATGGTCCTCTACAAAAATCTTCTTTTACAGCTAACGAAAGAATATTTTTGCGAACAAGAAACAATATCAAATAAAACACATTTATAAACGTTTATGTGAAAACGAAACACTTATCTATACAGATAAGCATAAATTTGACCACGTCGCGTCGATCGACAGCATTTTGAACATAACCTCGTAATTAGAAACATGTAAATACATATTCAAAATTATTAATTGTTTCGATTATTAAATTAAATGGCATAACCATATCAGATGATAAAGAAAATATTAATATTTTTCGATCATCTTTACATCACAGTAAAACTATTTTATTCATAGAGTTATTAAGTTCATATACAATAATATATTATAAGAATAATTATCTATTAAATATTTATATAACAGTAAGACATAATCATTTAGATATTTCATTTAAAAGTTCAAATTCTGTTGCCTTCATTTTAAAATTCAAGAATTTATTGCCAATATTAGATATTTCAGGCTATATTTAAATCTTTTAGAAAGACTAGGCCTAAATATCATCATATGATATAAGGTCAGTTTATAATATTATTTTTATAGATAATATATAAATGAAGGAACAAATGTGCTAATTCATAAAACGTATTAAGCTGTTATTAATGTATTTGCGGTAGTGGTTGTATCGGTGAATCAAAGCAAGCACCTCTGACATTGGGACAAGTTGCAGCTGGTTTTATTGGTAACAATGATCCAAATAAAACATGCTGAATTACAGGAAATTTTGACAGTACCTGAAAATTAAATTTAAGAATATTGATTTATTAGAACTTTATTACTAATAGTTATTACATAATATAAAAGTTACCTCCACTTTGTACATCTTAATAAGCCCGTTATTTACTTTCGCCCACGAATTAACTGCACTCACATTCCACAATTGATTCGAATGTTCCGCGAATGGTCCTATCTTAACCTAATATGATATATCTGTCATAATTAAGAGCAAAAATTGAAACTTAAAACGACATTAAAATAATTCTATTGTTTTACTTAGTATTTAAATAATGTTTGTATAGTCTTAATCTAGCACATGCCTTTGAGATAAACTCTATGCATCCAAGAAACATGTACTGTTTTGCATGCAATTCAATAACATCTTGATCTACAAAGTGGCGAGGTTCAATACGTGGATGGCCTAAAATTATATATATTTTTTATTTATAGAATATAATTATGTATCGTATATTAATTTTTCATCATCTAGAATGGAAAAGAAAAATTGATCATATATAAATAATTCTTTACCAATCAATTGAGAACTTCCCCATATAAAAGGTACAAATTGATAATCATCCAAACTCCAAACACCATGACTACCTGCTGGCTCCATACGATACGTAATTTGGAGTCTGCGTACCAACTGTAAATATCTATTTAAGAAAAAAAAAAAAAATATATATATATATATATACATGTGTAAAAACAAGAAGAACGAATAAAATATATAACAGAAAGACTAATACCTATTGAATACTTTTATAGCGACAGCAACTTTGTCATTTTCTGTAAAAGCTCTAATTTTAAACAGACAACATAAAAACATTAGAAATGCCATTTCATGTCCTGTTCCATAATCTATACGCGTTGGATTTCCAAAACTTTCATATAAATACTGAATTATTTCTGGTATAGCTCTATGTAAATTTTGTGGCAACGCTTGCTGTAATTCCTGTATACCTTCCTGTAAAAACTTATTAATATTAGACTTTAATGATTAATATATAAATATATGAAAACAAGATATCACAATTTTACCTCTTGCAACTTTGCATGCCAGGTTCTAAATGATTTATTTCCAAATCGTTGAGGTTGTTCGGTTGGTGGTATTTGCGTTATCCATTCATCTATATTATTAAGCATTTTCAAAATATTTTCTACTGCTGGAGATTGTTCACATTTGAAGTCTAATGATTTTCCTTCTATAGATTTATTCAGTGCTAATATAAATCCTAGATATTCCTATACAATACGTAAAATTTATTAAAAAAATAAAGTATAACAAATGCATAAATATTTTATAATATTTTATGATAAACACTAAAAAAGAACAAAGAAAGAAAAACTTACAAAATATGCTTCTGACTTTTCCCAAACAGACATATCAACTGGAACTTTAATAGCTCTACTTGGAACCACAAATACATGTTCATCGGCTATAATAAAAAAAAAGAGAAATAAATTTTTAATATCATTCATTATCGTATTAGACAATAATACATACGTACATAATTGTGATTCATTCATATCACTCGTTGAAGTTGACATAACAAATGATTGTTTTTTTTATTATAATATGCGTTTAACGATTTTATACGAGGATTACATATACTTCGATCGTATACGCGTAATATATATTACGTCAATAATATTTAATAAATCTGTCATTAACATCAATCGTATCCCACAATATTTATAAAATTAAAATATCGTACCGGTGTTTACGATCAATCTATTTAACTAACTATAAAACGTATTTAATGAACAATTGCATTTTGTTTGGTTTTCATGTTCGCAACAAAAGGCAAATTTTTATTGCTTCACTTTTCTTTCTTCTTTTTTTTCTATAATACAACTCAGTATAATCAATTTTAAAAGCTCTTTACTCGTCTTCGAGAAATTTCGAAAAAGAAGGACATATTAATCAAAATTTTATGATAGAAAATATTGAGATTGTGAATATTTTCTTAAGGCTGCTTATCACCTTCTCTCTTTCTTCGCAGTGTATGCGACTTCAGCGACAGTTACGGACAAAATATGAACTACGAAGGCAATAAGGAAAACACGGTACCCATTGTGCGCCTGTTGTATCATCATGTGTGACCTCAGCGCCAGGTATGGACAAAATACGAACTACGAAAACAAGCGGGTAATACTGTCATCACGATCCGTCTTTCGTACCGATATATATAAGCTTGTAGATCATTTACCTCTCGCGCGAACATAATTGATTTCGTGTAAGTTCGATTGTATTAAATAGATGTTAGATTATATTAAAATTATGTTATTTTTCTCGCGCGTTTCCGTCTCTTTAATGTTTAGAGATTGTTTAAATAATTGAAAAATTATCGAAAGTATTAATGTATAAGTTTCCGCGTTTAGAAAGAGAACATCGATGTTCACGCGTCGGAGTGCAAAAGAAAACTAACTCGGTAATTGTCGAAGTTAAGAAAAAAACCGTTTATGTTTATATTACGCAAGGCCAACGATACCGAGATACAAATTTGTAAGTATCGGAATCTTATATTAAAATTATTTTATTTTTCTCGCACGTTTCCGTATTTTTAATGTTTAAACGATTGTACTATTGTTAAAATAATAGTTTATTGTACTCCGCGTACATTAGAGATTGTTTAAATAATTGAAAAATTATCGAAAGTATTAATTTATGTTTTCGCGTTTAGAGAGTGCATTGATGTTTACGCGTCGGAGTACAAAATAAAACTAACTCAGTAGTTGTCAAAGTTAAGAAAAGGACCATTTATGTTTATATTACGCAAGGCCAACGATCCTGAGATGTTGTCGATACAAACGAAGAGTCGATTAACACAACAGTCTCGATTAAAATATTTCATAACATCGCAGTATTACTTGTAGTTTTCATTCGCGTTCACATCATCGACCAATAGGGTTCATTGGATTTTATTATACATCGATTATATTTGATTCTTATCAAATTGTATTCTTACAAATGAATATTGACGTGTTAAATAATTATAACTATTAAACGTAAGAACGAAATATATTGTAATATGTAATTTTAATTAAACAAAATTCGTCGTACGGCTTACGATTGATTTGAATTAATTTTAGAGAGAGCAAGAGAGGGAGAGAGAGAGAAATAATAAATAACATTATATTTTGTTCCTTTTGATAATCACGAACCAATCAGAATCGTCCACGAAAAGCAGTAGGCGAGGAGACCTAACCCCCGTACGGAAAGAACGATCTTACTTTATATGGAAAAACGACACGTTACGATTCGGTACTTTATTTAATGAAACGCGACGAGAGATCGTTTTTTTTTTAAAAAAAGAAAAAAGAATTTCCAACGACCTCATTGAATAGTAAAGAAAAATGCAGATTCTTTTAGGTAAGTATCGATGATCCTTAATCCGTCTCGTATATATACTTACAGAAAATTACCGTACCGGCTCTATCAATTTGCCATCGTACTTTTACCCTAATTATTGTATCATTCAAATAATATATATTATGGTGGCGACGAAGCCGTGAATCGATATCGATTATATGTAAAGTAATTAATTACTATGGTGTTCATAAATCCCCGTCAAATTTAAAATTTGTCCTCGTCGTTATTAACTCTTATTTTCAATGAAATATTATTGTTTCAGGACTTCTAGTTTTAGTTACCGGCGCACATTGTTTATATTCTTCGAATTCTGACGTCATCGATCTCAAACCAAGTAATTTTGATAGTTTGGTAATAAACAGTGATCATGTATGGATCGTGGAATTTTATGCACCGTGGTGCGGACACTGTCAACAATTTGTATCAGAATATGATAAAGCTGCGACGGCTTTGAAGGTAAGTCATTGCGAATAACAATCGATAAACGTCGTTTATCTTTATATATATTTTTGCAATTAGGGAATCGCGAAACTTGGAGCTATAAATGCAGACGAACATAAATCTCTTGGATCTAGATTTGGTGTGCGTGGTTTTCCAACAGTTAAGATTTTTGGTCACGACAAAAATAAACCTGATGATTTCAACGGACCTCGTACAGCGGCTAGTCTCATTGATGCTGCTACAAATGCAATTTCTCAGAAAGCTTATGCAAAATTAGGCGTCAAAAAAAGTGGTAGTGGTAATAAAGTAAGTTGCCTATCTTATTAGCATGATACACTTCTATATTCTCGCATATATATACATATACACATGTACACATTCAAATAAAATTTTAAATACTCATAATGATCATTTTAAAATGCATAGCAAACTAAAGATTCCAAGGATGTGATCGAACTAACCGACGAGAATTTTGACAAATTAGTATTAAATTCAGAAGATATGTGGTTGGTTGAATTTTATGCTCCTTGGTGTGGGCATTGCAAAAATTTGGCGCCCATGTGGGCATCTGCAGCCACAGAACTTAAAGGCAAAGTAAAATTAGGAGCCCTCGATGCGACTGTACATAGAACCAAGGTAAATTGTTCGCTTCGTACGTAATTTTATACATACGTAATTTTCATCGCATTTTTAATAAATATATTAAATTACAGGCGAATCAGTATGAAATAGTGGGATATCCAACCATCAAATATTTCCCGTCAGGCAAGAAAAATGCTAACTCGGTACAGGAATATGATGGCGGTCGTACTAGCGCCGACATTGTTAACTGGGCCTTAGACAAACTGACTGAAAATATACCAGCACCTGAAATAGTTCAAATTGTTAATGAAGAAAGTTTAAAGAACGCGTGCGAAGATAAGCCGCTTTGTGTAATTTCAGTATTACCTCATATATTGGATTGTCAGTCAGAATGTAGAAATAAGTACTTAAAAGTTTTAAGTGATCTTGCAGAAAATTACAAGAAGAAAATGTGGGGGTATGTATCCTTGGCAAATATTTCATTATTACATTTTAATGTAAATTTCGTTTGTTACGTTACATACAATTGTTTTTATAGATGGGTTTGGTCGGAGGCAGGTGCTCAATCGAACATAGAAGACGCATTGGAAATTGGGGGCTTTGGTTATCCCGCTTTAGCGGCAGTAAATACTAAAAAAATGAAGTATTCTCTTTTGAAGGGAAGCTTTTCGTACGATGGAATAAATGAATTTTTAAGAGATTTAAGTTACGGACGTGGTGGAACTGCCCCCTTGAAGGGAGCTCAGTTACCTTCTGTATTTGAAGTTACACCATGGGATGGTAAAGATGCTGAGGCTCCGCAAGAAGAAGAAATCGATCTTAGTGACATAAATTTGGATGAAAAAGATGAATTGTAATCGTTGAGATATCAATGAAATTCCTTTTTTTTTTTTTTTATCGATCCTGTACTCTCGATCAGTCAGGTATGCTTTTTCAAAGCAATGATACGTTACGTTTCATTATGTATAACGTAATAATTCTCAATAGCGTACGTTTTATATATTTAAAAAAAAAAAAAAAAAAAAAAAGAAAGAAAGAAAAGAAAAAAGAAAGAATGTTAAACCTGCCTGCAATATTTTGATTTTCAGCTGCAATATGTTTCAGTATTGTATGTATCAATGAAAATCAATCTCCAGGTGGTCTCTTTTAAATATATTAAGTTTTCGAAATATCGATGCTTGAATTATGGAAAAATGTAGTATTATGTTTGTCTCACAACTACTTGGACCAAAAATTATTTGGAAATATCACTTTATAAGAAAAGTCGCATTTGACAGTATGTCTGTATCGCATAAACTGTATTTTTCCATGATATAGGCATCCCTTCCAAGAAAGCCAATTACATAAATTTATGTAAACTTCCTAGGAGAAAGAAAGAAAAAAAAACAAAAAAGAAAAGAAAAATGATGCATTTATATACAGCATTAAACCTTGTAACATAATCCTTATTGTTTTAATATTTTTTTATATCTAACTTTGAATTAAATTTTTTCTATCAGTGTTCCTTCTTTACGTAACCATTCGTAAGGAAGCTAATAATTTACTACACTTATCGCAAATAAAATGTCTTTATATTTATATTAAAAAAAAAAAGAAAAAAAGAGGAAAGAAAAAAAAATAACAAAATTCGTGCATTTTTGTTCATGCCTGGGGTTCTCTGTAAAAGTGTAATGTCAATTAACATGCTAAAAAAAAAAAAAATGAAATACTGAATGCCTCATATATGTAAGTGGATTCAATTTCAATGTAAATTAACATTCCATGTGCTTTGTTCTTTTTTAGTTGCCTGTAGTGTGTTATTCATTTTATGTCATCTTTATCTTATCGATCAGTCTCATTACAATGAGTCTTCCATCATCATTGGCAGAATTAACATTAAATGTGTATTAATTGTGTGGTCTTGTTATCTCACTGAAAGAAACATAATAATAATCTATTGTAATAATTATTCACGATCGAATAAATTTTTCAAGAAAATAATATATATTTATATTTTATGATTTTTTCTTTTTTTTCTTTTTTTGTTTACAAATATTTAAGTACCTTTATAGACTTTGTAATAATCCTATGAACGGTTATAACTATTGATAAATTAACATAATAATATATAAATAGAGAGATTTTTAAATTATGGAAGCTATAAGAAATTGCATTTTTAGTAGCACGATTGAAGATTAGGATTAATGTTTCTTTTTTTTTTTTTTCCATTAAAGAGGTATTGAATGGGCCAGAGTGTACTTATTCTCAAATTCATGCAACTATTTTATGTACACCAAAAACACATGCATACATTTATATATCAATTGGGATAGATCGTGATCACAAATAGAAAAAAGAAAAAGAAATTATAATAAATAAATAAAGAAGCTAATACCAAACAAATCCGCACGAAATCGAGAATAGAACCTCTGTTTTTATTGATTTAACTCAATATTTCTTATTACGACTCGTATAATCTTTGTAGTAATAGTAGTAGTAGTAGTAGTAATAGTAGTAATAGTAGTAATGACGGTAATAATAATAGTAGTAGAATAGCAGCAGTAATAATAGTAATAATAATAATTATTATGATGATGATGATGATGATGATGATGATGATGATGACGACGATATAATAGTGACGACGATGATAAATGATGACAATATTATGATTATGACGACGATAATGATGATAATAGCGATGCCATGATCATAATAATAAATCATTATTTATAATTATTGTACATCGATATATTATTTAATATAATCTATATAATATATACTCTATATTAATATAGAATTCTATTTGCATCGATTAAATTTTTAAAACTTTATATTTATCACTTGCCTTATAAATCCTGGCAACGAGCAAAAAACACTTATCGAAAATGAAATACAACTCCGTCCGCACGGCATCATTTTATTAATTAATATTTCAAATCACACGTCACGTGGATAATGCCGGTGCTAGAAATCGGCATAGAAGAAAGTTTTTACGCCCTTTTCTTATTTTTTATTTATTATTAATATTATTTTTTTTCTTTGTTTTTTTAATCTAACAAAGGAAGTTAATATCATCGCAATTAGGAAAGAAAGAAAGAAAAAAAAGAAAAACAAAAGAAATATAGAACGATAACAAATCTCTTCCATTTTTTGTTTTTTTTTGTCTTTTACTTTAACGAAACAGGACACGTATTCCTTTGTTAATATTCAAATATATTGAGACACACGTTGTATGCGTCCTTTCAACGTATCATACCTTTTTTCCATAATAACACAGTGGGGGAAGGGGGGGGGGAAGATAGATCACGCATGTTAACGTATGTGCGATCAAGAAAAAAATGTGACAGTGCTAAAAAGGACTAGACGCTACATTAGGATTAGTAAAAACGAAGACTAAATTTAAGCGAATAGTTTAACATTTATAAAGAAATGACTTTTCCTTTTTTACGATTTTTTGTACTTTTTGATTAGGGTTAATCGTTTGGCCAAGCCAAATATATATATCGTAAATCTTTGCTTTCATTATCTGCAAATACATCATATATCCATTGGCGTGTGTTTACCAGATATAATTTCTTAATCCTTAAGTAGAACTACTTTTATTTCTTTTTCTTCTTCTTATTTTTTTTTCCTTTTTTTTTCTTTTTTTTTTTAAATAGTCCTTATCGCTTTTTTACAGAAAAAAAAAGCTCTCTACTCTCATTAACGTTAAATTGTCTTCTTAATGATTGCGACGACACTACTAGATTATAATTAATTTCATTCACGCTTCTCACAAGTATTTTTTTTTTTTTTAACATACAGAGAAAAGTACGAGTTTTATATAATTGGTATCACATTGCGTTTTAACACACCAGGAGCAACCATAGAAAGAAACACAACGTTCTACCACCCTCTTGCCTGTCTCTCTCTCTCTCTCTCTCTCTCTCTCTCTCTCTCTCTCTCACACTGAAGAAACATTGTCGTTGTATCATCCAGCTTCATCATAGTTAAATTAACGCAGCTTCATTCATAGTTAACTTGATTCAAAGAGACAGCTATTACACATGAATTTTTCTTTTTGTAGTAATACTAGTTTTTAAATTAATGATCACATGGTGTCTGTATTAGAACCATCAAACGTTTCTTTTTTTTCCTCGTTTTTTTTGTCCTTTCTTTTTTTTTTTCTTACACATACTCCGATAAAGAGGGAGAGAGATGGTTTCGTAAATTTTGTTTTTAAACATATATGAGATTTATGGCTATGACTTTTAGGTATTATCAATTATCTCATCGATAGGACACTACTCCAAAAAAAAAAAAAAAAAAGAAAAGAAAAGAAAATAAAAGAAAATGAAAGAAAAGAAAGAAGAGAGAGAAAAAAAAATTGAAACGAGATGTCCTTGATCCATAGTTTCTTCGCCTTCATACAATTATTCTTGAATAATTAATTCATTGAAGTTTTTTTTTTTTTTTGTTATACTACACTATGAGAAATTGTGCAAACGATAATATCACTGCAAAACCTTAATTTTGTAATTGACAATATATACTATATATCACACTTATACGTAATTTCCTTTTGCAATGTCTCGACAAATCCAAGAGCATCCATACTCAATTAACTATTGTTATACAACAAAGATCAATTAAATGGATAATCAGAGAATTTTATAGAGTAGAAATATACTGTGAAAACGATCTCGTATCCGTATAACATTGTGCATCATGCTATTATGATATTAAGTCAAATTTTTTTTTCTATATGTTTTCTTTTTTCTTCTTTCCCCCCTTCAAATATCTCTTTTATAAACTTCAGATCGTAGAGATCTTGCGTTATAATTCTATACGCGTTGGTATCGAAATCATAGAAAAAGGACATTCTCGTTATTGATCAAAGTGCCTGGACTTTAATTATTCGTCTTCCGTATCACCATCGCTACTATAATCTTGTAAAGCAACTGGTCTTGAAAATGGTGCATTATTCGTTTGACTGGAAAATAAATAAAATAATATAATTTGAGTAGGTTTCAATCTTTAAACGTGACATTATTATTGTTATCATTATCATTATCATTATCATTATCATTATTATTATTATTATTATTATTATTATTAAAATTTTACTTACACAAGTCTACGATAATGATTCAGCCATTCTTCTAACATTTGTGCAACGAGCAATGGCCTCTTGTGTAATTTTTGCTGTGCAACGAGAATACCACCTTCCGTCCTACAAACGTCAAGCCAGTCTTTTAAAATAGATTCTTCTCGTCCAATTTCGTCTGGACTCAAAAAATGAATTGGTAATAATTTATGTTCTCTATCCATTAACGGCATAAATGTGGTTTGCATTTGTATTTGCAATTGTTGCAATGGACCATTCCCACCACCGTGAGAAGAAATAGGTGGTATTCTAGACGATGCATATGGTTCTATTGGAACCAAAGCAGTAAAATGACCACGAGTATAGCCCAATGCTATTGGGGAACGAATACAAAATGAAGGTTCCCATAAAAGTGGAAGATAAACGCCCTCAAACCTTGCATAACCTGTGCGATTGGAAGAAAAAAAAAAAAAATAAGAAAAAAAAATAACGAGTGCGTTAGAATACCAATGGAGATATATAAGTCCTTGTTCTATAATTATTTCTTACCTATATCCTCCCCTCGAAAACTTTTAACATATTTAACGCCATAAACAATAATAGGTCTTCTTAATATATGAGCAAGTGCAAAAACATGCAATTGTTCTAGGGCACTGCCAGGTTGAGCAGCTGTTGCTAGTAAACTTTCCCAATCTTCTTGCCATTGTGTTTCTTCTAATGTAAAATCTAACATCCTTGAAGCCTGCGATGCCTCGTATTCTCTCCATCGAGGATAAAAACTAAAGTAATAATAATTATATTAGAAAAGAAAGATACAAATATTAATAATCGATTTTCTTAATGACAAGAAAAATTATTTAAAATACTTTTAAATTCATCATAATGATTACTTACAATTGTCCTGCTTGCTGTAAAGAATCGGCAAGAGCTCTTCTTAAAGCGTTGTCCCTATCGAAAACACCCCATGTGGCTTGCATAGCAGAATCTAATAAACAATCTCCAGCAGATCTATTCCAAAGTGCGTGCAAACGGCTGCCTAATCGTTCTGTAATTTCTAAGGACCAATTTAATGCAGGTGGCTCACCACCGCCTCCTTCTAGCTGTTGTTGAGCTTCCTTATCCAATAATTCTTCTAACATTTGTTCTTGCACTATACTTGGTAAATCTTCCACCTTTTTAAAAATAATTTATTTATTTTTTTTATATATATATATACGACTTGGATAGAACATTTATTGTTTAGAAAGAAAAATTATAATTTTATAATAACCTCTGCAGGCAGTGCAAATGTAGCCATATCAGTAACAAAATAACAAGAGAAAGAACCCTTGCGTAAACGAATATTATTCATTACGTGCCTACGTATTTGAGCGGCCAAATCGGGCGCTACGTAACTAGGTACTCTTTTTACACCAGAACCAGAGCCTTCAATTTGTGATAATAGCGTAGCCAAAATATCTTCTCGTTGAAATCTATAAATAAATGAAAATGAGATGTTGATTTTATGAAATCTTTTATTTGTAAAACGCAGAAGAGAACAAACCTAATTGCCAAATGTACTAAAGTGTGTCCAACGTCGAAAGCACTACTTCTGTTTAACAGCAGTACTTCAGAATGTGTTAATTGACGGGCTGGATCACCACCGCTTGCTAAATATGCTTCAACGGGTGCATTATCGCCTTCGACAATACCGAGGCATGCATTTAACCAGCACCAATCGGTATGACGTCTTAATTGTTTCAATCTACGCTCGTAATCACAATTATTAGGAGATTGTGGTGTTGATAAACTGTCATTTCTAGTATCGGTAAATCTGTGTGAACTTCTGTAAAGAGCAACACATTTTGTACTATGTCATTAATCAGATACATTTTAATCATATTAAAAATATCTGACAAATAAAGTTAAAAGTCAAAGCAACCACCTTCTCGCGATCGCAGAATTCTCCTCTCGTTGCGTTTGATGAATATAAGGTGCATGAGGCGGAGAAGGTAAACTACGTTGATTATGATCTCTCTCAGGACTTGGTAAAATTAAACCTACATTTGTTGCAGATCTTTCTCTCTTATCTTTTTCTTTCGGATGAAAACACATAACACATTTTGTAGCTTTTGGCCAATTTTCATAAGTACATACAAGACAGGACCATTTTTCTGGATGAGCATTAGTCTGTACATTATAGTACCTTTCAGGATGTAAATTTATTGCCGGTGGATTTACTTGAGAATTCGAGCCTAAATTAGATGGAGTATCTCCTAATCTAAGTGGTGCTAGATGCTCGTGTAAATTGGAAGCTATAGAGTTTATCGATTGGTTATGTCCACCAGGTTTCTTATTACTGCATTGAACACACCGCGAGGCATTTTGATAATTGAGATACGTACATATGCCACATGACCACATTCCTCCGGCTGGTACATTGTGACTATAGTTCTGGGAGGTTAGATTATACGGATCTGTTGGACTTATATGAGATACAGGGCCAGAAGCAACATTCGATCCTGACCTTTGTGGACTTGTATTACGTAAGCGATAAATATCTTCACCCAATAAAGGCTTGGCACCTCTACACATTGTGCATTTCAAAGATGAAGGCCAATTCTCATACGTACAATATTCACAAGTCCATTTTGACTCTGCCTCTTCAAGTCTGTTATTCATCTTCAATGAATAATTCTTGATTGTGAGAACTCTGTACCTCTACCATACACAATATGTTATCAATATTTAATTTAAATATTTTCACACAGTTTTACAACAGTATATCGATCATAATAATAAACAGAATATAAACTTATGATATTTAATAACATAGCAATAAACTACACTTCACAGCATATATATAGTATAGAATTCAACTTGCTTTGGCAGATATGGTTGTCTTGTACTTTTTACATAATAAACTTTTGGTCATGGGGCAAGCATTTTGATTGAAATTTATGGAACAAAAATTGTTTGCGAAGGTATCGACTGTCAATGTCTGGAAAAAAAAGAAAAAGAAGAAGAAAAATAATTTCTATAAGAATTAAATGGAAATATCGAACGGTAAAAATGACGTATAATAAGGAAGGAGAAAGAAGATTAGATTTCAGTACCTTAAAATTAAAGAAAGGTTTCACGTAGTGAAACTCTGATAGAGGAAATATATATGATTGATATGGAACAATCGAAGGATCAAAGTACCTGGTGAAATAAAGCTTCGACGTACGTAAGGATGGCTGTCGGCAGGCTTATAGTAGTTCCATTGAATAGTGCTTTCCAATCAGCTGATTCTCGTAATATAGGATGGATGGGAGTAGAAGTTGTTGAGAGAACTCGTAGGTCTCATGCACTACCTCCAACACTCCACTGCAAGCGCATTTAACAATAGATAATAATAGAGGTTAAGAGAGATTCGCGCGTCGATAAACGCGAGGGCGAAAGTATGAAACTTTTCTCCTCGCGTTCGAATCGGTGCCGTTTTCCTTTCCGCCGAAGAAGACACGATGGCCCAACACCCATCGAGCGATGGGATGGATGACTCGAGACTCGAGACTCGAGAGGTAAACGAGAACAACAAAGGTCGGGGCTTGCCACACACACTCACTCACTTATCAAATAAAGGAACGCTCTTCCACGCGGAACCGTGGCCCACGACACTTCTTGTTCTACGAATTGGATAAATTCATCGTGTCTTCTTTCGTTCCGACACGAAAAGCTGTGGACTTCGTCGAGAAAGTAGGTTTTGACAGTCATCCGCAAACAGACATCAGTGCTGCCAACACGGTTTCGCTCGGCTTTGCCAGCATAATATGTGCATACACAACGAAGAAACGACGTTCCGCTCTGTTACGTCACGGATACGATACAGCGAATACGCAAAAACCGATGATCTTTCTAACCTCATCTTTCTTATTTCTCTATCCCTCCCTCCCTCCCTCCCTCCCTCCTACCTTCCGCTCTTTCTCTCTCTCTTTTTTTTCTAACTATTTTTATATGTGTGTGTGTGTGTGTGTGTGTGTGTGTGTGTGTGTGTGTGTGTGTGTATATATATATATATACACGTATATAATTATTTAAATATATCGATCTTATCTACCTTCTTTCTCTCGTTCCTTATCATTTTTTATCATTTTTCGTAGGTTCTTCTTGACCTTTGCGATCCTTCGTAAACAATTCACTACGTATACGTCCTTGAAACTAATATTTAATACTTGAGATCGTCCGTTGGTAAACAGCGTTGAGAGAAGAGAGAAAGATAGAGAAGATAGAAAAAAAAGAAAGAAAGAAAGGAAGGAAGGGAAAAAAAAGAAAGTGAGAAAGACGCGCGAAATTTGCCAACTCCACTCCCCTCCCTTCTCTCTTTCTCTAACTCACACTCTCTCTCTCTCTCTCTCTCCTCCTTCTCTCTCGCTCTTTATGCCCCTCCGACGAAGTCGAATGATTATCCGTTCATGCGACGAACACGCGAGGAATATTTTTTATTTATAAATACTTCAGGCCACGTGCCAAAATGCAAAATTCTCAGCCTAAACGTTTATCCTTGACATTTAATCGAGTCAAAAATTTCTTGTTCATTCGTTGGATAACATAAATTCGTGTTATTTGTCAAATAAAAAGTATCGGTCTGTTTGTCGCCTGTCTGTCTCTGTCCGTCCGTATAATAATCGAGCAAATCCGTATCAAACATTTGAACCCATCTTCAGATGAATGAATAGTGACGTCATAAATAATCAGCTGTCTAAGAAGGAGCAAGTCGCGCGGGGTTTCTCGGAGTGGTCGTGTGTATCGGCTTTTTGGCAGGTACAAAAATCGAAGAATCTTTTTTCGTTGTTGGCAAAACAACTTGACACAATGGATTTTGGCATAACTATATTGTATGCTAGCGAAACCGGAACTGCTCAAGACGTGGCGGAACAAATCTGGAAAAGTGCCAAAAGGTTTTGTTGTCTTTCTTCGGTAATTTAATTTTTTTGTAAAAAAGGAAAGGACGAAACGAAGGAGTACTTTATTTAATATAGCAAGACGATTAGATCGATGTTTTATTATACGAAAGCGTTAATTTGTTTATTGAGTTTTCATTTCATTTACAGGAAAGGATTGAACGGCTCAGTATACGCTTTAGATGATTATGACTTAGCTAATTTCGATTCCGAACAATTAATGATTTTCGTTATTGCGACAACGGGACAAGGCGATCCTCCCGATAATATGAAACAATTCTGGAGATTTTTATTACGCAAAAGCCTTCCTAGTTCTATGCTCAATAATATCAGATACGGCGTAATTGGTCTTGGCGATAGTTCGTATAAAAAATTTAATTTCGCTGGGAAAAAGCTTAATAAGAGGCTGGCACAGCTCGGCGGAATAGAATTGTTGCCGATAGGTTTAGCAGACGATCAACATGACTTAGGTATAGATGCCGTTGTTAGTCCCTGGGTACAGAAATTGTGGGAAAAGATTGCGTTTATATATAATATAAACCCCGATATAAATCTACCTAATAATGTTGAAAGAATAATTGAAAGATATAACATTTCTATACGTGATGACAGTAAAGAAAAGTCATTAACAGAAATAGCTTGTTATTTAGAGACCGATATTTATAAACAAGAAATGAATGTAAAAGATGAAATGAAAATAGGCGTTATAATTGAAAATACAAGAACCACCGCCGAAGATCATTTTCAAGATGTTAGATTAATTAAAATTCAAAGAGAAGGTATTACGTACGAACCGGGAGATATCATTTATGTAAGACCAAAGAATTCTTTCAAACAGATCCAGAAATTCTTTAATGTATTGAACGACAATAACGTTCTACTTTATCCTGATATGATTATTCAGGTGTCTGAAAGACAAATAAAAGTACCATACGTTTTAAAGCAAACTTTAACCCTAGGGGAAATTGTTGCGCAGTATTGGGACTTGAATTACAAACCAAGAAGATCTACGTTTGAAATATTATGTCAAATCAGTGAAAACGATTTGGAAAAGGAAAAACTTCACGAATTTACAATGTCCAGTGGTCAAGAAGAATTATACGATTATGTAAATAGACCAAGAAGAAATATCGTAGAAGTTTTAGCAGACTTCCCGCATACCACGAGTAAATTAAATATACAAATATTATTTGAAGTCATGTCACCAATAAAGCCACGTGCTTTTAGTATCGCATCAAGCTCGATAAATACAAAAAATGAAATTCATATATTGGTTGCCGTCGTTAATTATAAAACGAAATTACTAGAGCGTAGATTAGGTCTATGTTCCAATTGGCTAGCAAATTTAAAAATTAAAAGTAATATCATTTTTTGGATACGTAAAGGAACTTTTATATTTCCGTCCGATGTGCCAAAAATTCTCATTGGACCTGGTACAGGCATTGCACCATTTAGATCGTTACTTTTAGAGAAAGCTGCCATGAAACAAGATCTTACCACGTGTTTATTATTTTTTGGATGTAGATATAAAGACAAAGATTATCATTGTAAAGATGATTTCATTAATTTAACCAATACAACTGGTCTGAAATTGTTTTGTGCATTTTCTAGAGATCAAGAGCACAAAGTGTAAGCACGTTGCTTATATTATTAATCATAAAAAAAATTACTACAAAGCGCATTTTCTTACTTTCTATTCGTATTTCAGATATGTGCAACATATTATACGTGAAAATAATCTTTTATGTTGGGAATTTCTTCAAAATGGCGCCACTATCTATTTAGCGGGGAATTCGAAAAATATGCCGAATAACGTTCGTGAAGAATTTATTGATTTGGTAAAAGATAATGGGAAATTGACGTACGAGGAAGCTGTAAATTTTATAGAACAATTAGAAAAAAATAATCGTTATCAAAGCGAAACTTGGTCTTAATAGATAAATAAAAAAGGATGTGCATGAATGATGAACGATTAAAAAAGTATAAATAATAATAACATAATACAGTATGAAAAAGTGTATTTCACTAACGACCAGACATTTAAATTTATTTGTCACGTTTGAATATACATTTATTTATTAATTTTCAAATTCGTCGTATGTAATTACGATGCCTCCTCTATCGAGTATGGACTTATCGAAATACGGTCCTGGACGTATGGTGCACTCGATCAGCTCGCCATCTAATGGAAAAATCTAATATGATGCGTAGGCGTGGAATTAATTTAGATTCCTACTAGAATTTTAACCTTTAAAAATTAGATAGGAAAATGATTTATTCCGCTTACCAGGGTCGTTTGCCACATTCTATTCTAATCTCTTAGATTTGTGTTTACACATTAGTATTATCTTAAAGGCATTAAGGATTAAGAGTAAGTAAAGTTTTTTCAGTTTTAAAAGTCAATACTACGATGAACGTAGTATGCATTGAGTCGCACATGGCGTTAAAATAGGAACTACGAAAATTTTTCTATAAAAATTTTTATTTTCGAAGATCGCGTAGTAGTATTCGTTAAAAAAGAAAAAGGAAAAAACGATATAATATTTATCAATTGATAATTATTTGAGATGCGTCGCGTGTCCACGTTTTAAATCAATTTAAGTTTGAAATCATACGAGAAAAATGGCGGGTAGTTATACGAAGAAAGAAATTGGCGCGGGTCCAGAAGAACAAACTCTTTTAAAAGATTCAAGCGGAATAAGAATCGTCCCTACGAAAGGTATGTTATATTCATTATCATATAAAAATTGTACCGTTGTATGATCATGATTATCATCATTTTATCTTTCTAATTTAAAAGGTTCAAGTTAAAAGGAGTTTCTCTCTCTCTCTCTCTTTCTCTCTTTCTCTCTCTCTTTCTCTCTCTCTCTCTCTCTTCTTCTCTCTCTCCTCCAAGAATCACATTCTTTTTTTTTATTTACTTTTATAAGGGAAGAGTTATTTGAACCGGTTTTCGTAAGGATCTTCAATTAAGTTTCAACCGAGTCTGCTTGCAAGTCTTTTTCATTGGATATTTTACCCAGTATACCTTTGGAGCGCGCTCTATTATTTGTTTAAATTTTATAGAAGTAGAAGAAATAAGCGCGTTTCTTTTGAAATAAACTTGTACTTTGTTACTGCATTGAATTTAGTCAAAGTCTACCACGATAAGGTATAACAATTTAGTAATGTAAGCAAATAATTATCTTCGATATATCGGAGCAAAGTTTAATAAAGATTGTTCTATTTAATCAGTCAGTTGTTTTTATAGTTTTATCATTAATATTATTGTGGTAACATTAAGTTTATAGAATAAATCGTATAAATAAAGTGTATTGAGAAGTTATAATTGATATTTTTATATAATACGATTTTGAGTGTCTAAATATTATTAGATTGATAAAATAATCGTCATTGTTTTATTGAAAAAAAAAAATAAAAAAATAAAAAAAAAAAGAAATAATTCATTTGATATTATAGGCGAACCGGTACGCCTTTCGCCAGGTTGGGAAGGAACTGGAAGACCTGATGACGAATTAAATTTCAAAGGTGTAACGATGGATCAAGCTGATTTGGAGATAAATCCTCCTCGCGACAGGTACATTTATTTATAGTGTGGGTTAAAATATTTGATATATATAAAAATAATACGTTTTTCTACTTAAATTTTTTTTAGATTAAATTTAGTTTTTTCGATACTAGTACTTCATGGAATTGGCGTTCTAATGCCATGGAATATGTTTATAACAGCAAAAGATGTAAGGATTATTTGTTTGAGTATTTTTTTTTTTTTTTAAATTATCATTATCATCATCATAAATTTATTTGATGATTTATTTATCTGTGCAAAATCTTTTATCTTTACAGTATTTTGTCAATTATAAGTTATCCAAAGAATATATAGAAATGGAGTCTAATTATTCAACAAATTTTTTGTCATATCTGGGATTTGCCTCACAAATCCCAAACTTGTTATTTAATTGGTTAAATATATTTATAAAACTCAGGTACGTATTATCCTTGTAATACATACAATCTTAATCTTGTACACACACAACACACACACACACACCATATATTTATGAATAGGATATATAATTATCTTTAGATTAGAAAACAAAAATTATGCATTTAATTAGAAAATATTAATTTGTATGATTACTTTTATCTTATTCTTAGAGGAAATTTAACAACACGCATAGCATGGGGCATCTTTGTACAAATTCTAATATTTTTATTTACCGTTATATTGGCAATGATGGACACTTCTCAATGGCCTGGAATTTTCTTCTGGATCACTATGATTTCTGTTATAATATTAAACAGTAAGATCTCTTGTTTACGACGGATTTAATTAGGTATTAATAATTTCTCAGAAATAATGACATTCGTGTAACAAATTTCTGCAGTTGCTAATGGGATTTATCAAAATTCTGTATTTGGAATGGCTGCCAAACTTCCTGGTAAATATACAGGGGCTGTTATTTTGGGCTCGGTAATTATAAATATTATAATAATTATTTTATGTTAATTGAATATTTAACAGATAAATGTTATTATCTTCATCGCGGTCATCATTTGTTTTTTTTTTTGCAGAATATAAGCGGAACGTTCACGGCTTTCATTAATCTTATTTCTCAAATTATGGCACCAAATGCACGGACCGCTGCCATTTATTACTTCATAACGGCATTATTTATTCTTCTAGCCTGTTTTGACACTTATTTCGCTCTTCCATTGAATGTAAGAACTTGTTTTTTTTTTATATCTTATGGATTTACTTCTAATGAAAAACAAAAAAACAAGAAAACACATTATTAACTTTGTCATTGTTTCGAAGAGATTTTATAGATATCATGAATTGCTTCACCAAAAGGAGTTAAATAAAAGACAATTGGAGAGTAACACGAGAGGGAAGAAGGAGGAACTACCTTATTGGAAAATAGTTTCCAAGTGTTCATCCCAGCTTTTTAACATATTCGTCGTCTTTTTCGTTACTCTTGCTTTATTTCCCTCGGTTCAATCCGATATAAAACGTTCGAGCGCAGAGTTCATAGTTCCAAATGATTTTTATGTTAGCGTTATGTGTTTTCTGACATTCAACGTTACCGCTATGATTGGTAGTTCCATTGCATCTATCGTTCAATGGGTAATATAATCATTCTATTGCTTTATATTCTATCTAAGCTGCTGTTGACATTTGAAGATTAAAAGTGTTCCTTTTTTTTTTCTTTCTCTCTCTCTCTCTCTCTTTTTCTTTTGTTTCATTTAGCCCAGTGAAAAATATCTGGTGATACCGAATATCTTACGGATATTCTATATACCATTGTTTCTATTCTGTAATTATTATCCGGCAGAAACAAAGAGATATTTGCCAGTGCTAATTAACAATGATTGGGCATATTTGATTATTGGCAGTACAATGGGTATATCTCATGGTTATCTCTCGTCGATCTCAATGATGTATTGCCCCAGGTAAGAAAAAACATTTATATATATATATATTTCTTTTTTTTAATTAAAAAATGAAATTTTCAAATCTATGATATTGCAATAATCATTTATTAAAAATTACGTATTTTTTCTCTCTTTTTTTTTTATTTTTTATTTTTGTTCGTTTATTTCATTTTTAGAATGGTAGAACCACAGTACGCATCGATAGCCGGTATGTTCGGAGCAGCTTCACTCGTAACTGGCATTTTTAGCGGAATTTTGTTTTCATTTGTTATGCCAGTTATTATATCATGGGGACATTGAATATTTAACGAATGATCCTTTCTTTGGACATGCCTCATATCTCTGGGATTATTTCAAAAGATTTCCGGTTGGTTAATGCCAAAGATCGTTATTACAAAATCAGAATTTTGTTGTGGATTAGGAAAGAGTGGATAAAAGAAAGAAAAAAAAAAAAAAAGGATCGGAGGTAGAGGATGATTCCTTGGCGATCATTGCAAAACAATATTTCAATAGTAGATTAACTTGTTCATCAAAATATCGTAATAAATTGGACCAATCAGCCTTAAACAAGGAATTTGCATCATATTATTAGGTTCTACAGAAATGCTTAAATTAAATATTATATAAGCCGCTGGAGAGAGTAAGCACACAATAGGATTCTTTAAATTTTTTAATTAAATATTTCATTTTTAAATCGAATTAAAAAGAAAAAAATAATGAAAAGAAAAAAAAAAGCCATATTTCCTTTAAGTAAATCTTTTTCTAGTTTAAAGAAAAAAAAAGTAATAATAAATAAATAAATAACAAACAATTTTTTGTTGTTGAAAGAAAAGATCGGAAGCAACATATTGGTTGATAGAAGGAAAATTTTTTGAACGAGCATTTAAACTGCTGTTGTTTTTATTCTAAAATTTACACATTACACACGTATTTAATTAAAATACCACTTATGTATATGCATGCTAGGAAAATGAAATAGAACAAATTTGATTATTAATAAATTTATAGTTTGTGATATGAACGTTAATACTACTCATAAAGTTGTAGTATTTGTATATATCATTAAATTTTTACTTTTGTTTTGTTGATAGTTATTTTTTAATTGTTGTTTCTTTTTTATTTTCTTTGTTATACCGGAATGATACTTATTTGACATGAAAATACTCTTGGTATTAATATGCTAATGATACGCTCTTATACGACTTTATGAATTATGCGTGTGCTTTCTGTTTTATTTTTTATTTTTTTTTAAGCCATTATAAACGACCAAACATAGTACTTAAGAACATAGTAAAGTTGATACGAATGAGTCTACATGACTCTCCATTATTCTATGAGTAAAATGATCCATGATGAAACAGACAATAATATTGGATAATATGCATCAAGAAGTTGATTATTAAAAATTGGAATTATCGTAGGCAGATACATTTTTTGTATGAACGGTTTAGATCTTACATTTGTATGATTTTTTATAAATTTTATGATCGATTAAGAAATTCACATTATTTTCATAAACGTAATAAAAACAACTTATACAATATACATTTTGGAAGAAGAAAAGTACCAAAGAAAATGTAATACTTTACATGATACTTTGTAGATCTTTTCCATAAAATGTAGAAGTGGTACATTACCGAAAAAATAACTATTAACACACACACACAGAGAGAGAGAGAGAGAGAGAGAGAGAAAGAGAGATAGAGATTTACAATATCTAGTTAAAATACACATACATATTACTTTGATTATTTTTTTTTCGTACTTGCATAATAACTTCTAAATGAAAGTAATAATATTTGGGCTGATTGTTTTAATTATTAGGTAAATATAAAGATCGTTTTTATTTCATCCGGGTATTTTTTTTTTGTTATATTATTGTTATTATAATCATTTGTTAGATCCTTTTAATATATTTTCGGGTAAGAAACAAAAAAAAACTTATGAAATATTAGATTAAAAAATTGTTGTTATTTATATTTTAAATTTTAGTCAAGTTAATTATAAGTATTTTAATTCTTTTTTTTTTTCTTTTTTCTATCTATGAAGTAAATATTGCACAGATGTTTATACTTTATATATTAACTTTTACGTTTGCATGCAGAATTTATTGTAATAAATGTATTAATTTTTATATTGTAAGAAAAAAAAATTTCAATTTCTAAAATCATATGCTTGTTATATCACGTTATTAATGTTTAAAAATAGTATTTCCAATCTTGCACGCATTACAAGAAAAAAAAAAAAAAGAAAGAACCCATAAGATACTATTTATGACCAGAATTACTATTGTAGTTACGATTTTTATTCCGTGAATATATGAGTGATATGAGTGTAATAATGCTTGTATGAGACGTGTGCGTGTATTTGTTACATATATATATATATATATATATATATATATATACTGTTTTTACACTTTAATAGCATTATTTATCTATTACACCCATTCAAAATATAAGGCATTGTAACTTGCCTTTGTTATAATTCTATTGTTATAATTCAATCTAATAATAAAAAATTCTTATTGTAAAATACAGAATTTGAATTCCTAAAAGGGACAATCCTTCATATATGTGTATCAATGCAGACAATAAATTATCAAAAAAAAAAAAAAAAAAAAGGAAATATGCAATCATTCGAATAATTGAAGAAAAAAAAAAAGACAAAATTAACTGAAAACTAATCCGATGTAAAAAGAAAGGGACATTACATATTTTTATAAAAATTCGAATGTGTGAAAATATTTCATTCGTTATTCTTTGATATATATCATAAATATTTCAAAATGTAGTTTAAGCATTTTCTCATTAAATTTTTCGCATAAAAATTGTATAATTGAAAATATTATTAATGCAATCATTTCGATGTATACACACAATACATCTTAATAAGTAATTGTTATTTAACTTGATTATTAATTTTCTAGTACCAAGGTAGAAAAGACTTTTTGATAATATATTCTTTTATAAAAATTTGTATGATTTATAAATGATTATTAGTATTATTATTATTTTTTCTTTTATTCAGTAATCGTTTATAATATTAATTGGTGTCGTTTATTTATACGTTTCTGTAATCTCATGATTAGTTATATATTCAAAATGATACCTCGGTACTAGAGATTATCGTAGAATGATTCATCGATCTGTCGCAATGTGTATGATATAAGCGTAATTTTCTGTAACATAGTTACACAATTCAAAAACAATATATATATATATATATATATATATTGTCTTAATTACCGAAGTCATATAATTACCTGAGAACTTTAAATGTGTACTGTAGAATAACAATGTGTATTAAATAAACTCGTAAAAGAAAAAAGAAAAAAAAAGAAATTAATAGATTTACATTAAAACAATATTATTCAGAATCACAATACTCACAAAGTATATATTTTGTTAATGTATATTTTGGATATATTAAATCAGTATAAAAATAATTTTGTAAAAAGAGGTTGTATTTTCCTCTAGTAATATTATTACATAGCATAAAACAATATATTTTTTATATCAACAAAAAGAAAAGAAAAAGGAAAAAAAAAAAAAGAAAAAAATATTAACGCTACCTAAACAAATGCCTATTGTTGCACAAAAACTCCCATTTTATATATCATACAATTCAAGATTAGACTATTCATTTTACATAACATAAACTTTCTCAATTTTTTTATAAGGAAACTCTTCTTTGGTCTTTGGACAAATCACAATACCATTATTTTCCTGCGCCATTTTTTCCAAAGCCTATAAGATAAAATATGTTTATTATGCGGATATGAGCTTACGGGAATATATATATTTATATATAGCTTCAAATTGTGACCCACTTGTTCTCCATAAACGTATCCATTTGGCATCATCATTGGTTGATTATATTCATTTAACGGTTTGCCACTAATACTACAAACAAGTCTCGATTGAGAACAATGAGCAAATGGTAAAGGAGCTGCCAATTCATTAAGCGCTTCATTACACACAGGGCAACTAGGATTTCTGCCTTCTTTGTTCGCGCTATAGCATTGAGGTGTCTTTAGCGCCGACAATCCTGCTTGCAATGCTACCGTGAATACACTTTGACTGGCTAATTGGAAAAGTCTATAGTTCTCGTGCCTAAATTGTTCTATTAATCTATCCCATCTAAAAATATCAACGTGTTACATATACGTATTACAAAGAATCCGCAACAAAACAACATACCTCTTTTCGTCTAATAAATCCTTATACGGACTGAGATAAAGGTTAGCAGGAAATGCCAGTTGTCCCATGCAACATTGAATTTCTTGTAACTGATAATCGTCATAATTTGCAAAACATTTCCGGGCATGTTTGACGGCGTCTAGTCTTCTATCTGCTCTTACTAATTCGATAAATTCTTGTACGCGTAAATTAAATTCCATTGTACTACCCAATTTTCTTAATTTCGATCGATTGTCATGACACCAACCGATACACCTCGAAGTTTCGTGATTTGCTAGAGATTTCTCTACCTCTCTAGATACCATAAAAACATCTAAAAATTATATATCCTTCTTTTTAGCTAATAATTGCCTTTATCTAACTGATATAAAATATATAATATATAGTTATTTCATTAATCGTACCAATGTTTGTTAGATCCCTCAATTCACTGCCATCCGCTAATTTGGTTGCTGTTTTGTAATAGCCTTTACGAAGAAAATATTCTACCAGCATGCGATCTAATCTCTGCCTTCTCCATTGATTTACAGCACTTGGCGCTGTATTGGCGTGTTCCTTCAAATGATCCAAACGCCTTTTACAAACCATTCCTGCTTGCAATTCCTCCGCAATAGATTCTTCGGCTTTGCGCTTCAATACTTGAAGTCTGGCTACTACGCCTCCCAAAAGTCTAGTTATTTCTCCGGTAGCAACACCAGTTCCATCACCTTTCAATCCTTTTTCCAACTCGTTCGTTGCAGTTTGAACGTGCGACACCTCCCTGTCTAATGTCTTTTGAGCTGAACGAAACTTTTTATTCAAAAGTTCGTACGGAACCTATATTTCAAGAAAGAAGAAGCAAAAAAAGGATATGTTAAAAATTTTTTCGCCAAGTATTATATATGTAATACTCAGAAACGTAAATTTTATTATCGAATATTCGCGTTTTTATATTATTTACCTTCAACGTTGGATGTTCAAGACTTTTTACGTCTGACATGTCGATTGATTTGTTAAAAATGGCAAGTGTAATTTTAAATAATGATTATACCAGTCAATTATGTTTATATTACAATAAGACACTATGTAAGTACTGGTCCATTTCTTCGTACGATCAACACGTATAATGTAAAAACACAATGACAAAGGAAGAAAACTTGTAACGAACATATGATGGAACGTCAGATTTGCATTTTTCTTTATGACGAAGAAAAATATTATTTACATACGTTGAATATTTTCAAGTTGCGTTCTGAAATGAACCATTAGAAGTAAAATAATATTATTATTATTTATTTTGTTTTCTTTTCTCTCTCTCTTTTTTTTTTGTTTTTTATTTTCCCCCAATCAAAAGTTACGAAATATTTTTGTTCTCTCCGAGATCGCAACAGTAAATGCTTCCAATATTTAGTACTAAGGCTTAGTCCGTAATTACAAAATATGCTATAATGTCTACTTAGACCGTTAGATGACTCTACTAATCAAAACGATACAAAATTTAATTACGCACTGACGTTCGTATTTACGTACAATAGTTCATTTTATTAATATTATTTGTTTTGTCGACAAGATTTTGACATATTTTATTATTTAATAATTAATTGTCATTTGTGTTAACCGCAGTTAAATTGCGAGATAATAATAATAAAAAGAAAGAAAGAAAGAAAAAGAAAAAGAAAAAAAATGCGATTATATCCCTAAATGGTAGGTAGTTAGCCAATCAGAAATCTTGTCACTTTTGATGGAATATAACTATTTATATTTCAAGCGCTATTAACATAACCTATCGAATTAATTTTTACATTATAACAATTATGCGTACATTCTTAGATATGATATAATAACAATGTAAGACTTTTATCGATAAATCGTAGACTTCGATTGTCAACCAATGAAAAGCCGAGAATTCAAGCGTATAATCAACAATGGTACTTCGTTGCATTCCATTGGTCCATAAATCACGGTGTCTTGTGTCAACCAATCATACGATTTAGTACACTGGGATACATTTAATATCATCGTTCAACGATTTTCTATTAGAAAGTAATAAAGTAAAAAAGACGTAAAGACATGGGCATTTAGAAATCACAGTTTATAAAATCTAAACGATTATGAACACGCAAGATGGAGTCTCAGTATAATTTTTACCAAACGAAAAATAATACCGTAATATCGTATCACACCTATAACGATTATAGGATCGAATAGATATTTCAATATTTTAAAACGTTTCGTTATCCTCGTTGCACGTAGAAATGGAGATCAAGCAGAATCACATGAGCTTTCTCGATGGGAAATTTTTTTTTTTCCTCCCCTGTAAATAACATCATAAACGCGAAAAAGAATTAAGTTTTTAAGCGACGAAACGAGTGCGAACGCGATCTCGTATCGTAATATCGAAAGAAAAAAAAAATAATTATTATTAAAACGTCGAGACGAGAGCGGAACCATTAACGTAATTAAATAATGCAACGGTACGGGGTAAAAAAAAAAGTGATAGGTCGAATTGATCGCCGGTGTCGGGAGTTCGTCGTTGTGTTGAATTTTTGCTTAAATTTAAGCGTTAAACGGTTCGGTATATACGGTCGGCTCGGTTCGGGCGTGTCCGTGAACGGTCGGTTGATGACGGAGAGGATCGGTGGCGCGCGCGAGTCACTCGGGCGACCGGGGGCCGCCATTTTCCTCCAGCGAGGGAGAGTGTCGCGAGCGTAGTTCCGCGCATCGTTCGTCGGTCCGTCGCCTTTTTTTTTCCCCCCAATTAATAACGTCGAATCGTGATATATTTTAGAAAAGGAAACGATCGGGGCGTCGTAAAAGGTTAAACGCGCGCGCGATCACAGTGTCCGCATTCGTACGATCGACACGGGGCTTCTTTACGGGGGGAGGCTCTCCGA
>OU426856.1:8573284-8578284 GCA_911387685.1 Dolichovespula media | reverse complement strand
CGAACGTTTCTAAAACGTGTTCTTTTATTTTCTTCTATATACACACTCTCTCTCTCTGTCTCTGTTCTGTCTCTGTCTGTATCTCTTTATCCCCTCTCTCTATAACGTTCGTTCGTTTATCCAGCTATCAGAGTTACAAAGTATAACGATCATTTATTTTTTTTTTTTTCATGGACCACTCCGTTATCAGCATGTTTTATCGATTCGAAGAATGCGATAACCAACCATTCGAAATCGAGTTGTGCAAACAATCTTATGCGTTCCCCGATATCACGTATATAAATACATACGTACTATATAATATACATATACTTATTTTGGCGTCGACGATTGTCCACTTTATTTTATCTTTCTTTTCTTTTTTTTTTTTTGATTTGCTTTGCTTTGCTTTGCTTTTCGCTTTTCATTCTTCCACAATATCTTTCAAGGAGATTATGAAATCGTGTTACGACCGTTGTTTTTTGTTTGTTTAGGAAAGAGATAAAATATTTTTTCTTACAATGTTACGTATGCATCTGCGCGTACGTATGTATGCGTAGGATTAACAAAAAAAAAATAAAAGACTATTGCGAATTCATCAGAGAGATTAAGGTTATAGACAAGAGAGGAATTTGCGATTGTTATAATAGTAATAATAGTAGTAGTAATATTGTAGTAATAGCAGCAGTAGTAGTAAAATAATAATCAAAGTAGGAGAAATCAAACTGTTACATTTATCATTGATCTCTTCTCGGTGTTATTCATTTTGGAGATCCATAGTATGCATATAACATACATACATATATATATATATATATATATATATATATATATATATATATACACAGCACACACGTACACAAGTACGGTGAATGTGTCGTGTCTCTATAAGAAAGAGAGAGAGGGGGGTAGTGAGGGGGGGAGAGAGAGAATGACCGCATCGATCGTGTCCATGGGTTTATGCACAGGAACGGTTACGTTGGTGCCTTTCGTCTAGAGAAATTTCAATGTAACGATCTCTAAGTGGTGTCTACGGGAAGGAAGAAAAAGAAGGGAAATGGAAGAAGAGAGAAAGAAATAAAGAAAGAAAGACAGTCAGAGAAGCATGACAGTCTCTTGAACGTTGTAACAGGTGCCCCCCACCCTTTAACAAAGTCTCTCTCTCTCTCTTTCTCTCTTAATATATATAGATATACACACACACACATAACAACAACAACAAATACAACAGTCAGTCAGTCACTCGCTCTCTCTCTCTCTCTCACACACACACACACACACAACACTAACTAACTCCTACCATTTCCATCCTCCACCTCCCACTCCTTGTCTATCCCCACCCTACTTACCTTCCCTCTATTCTAACTTGTCCTTCTCGTGTATATAACATTCGCTGTCCTCTTCCTTTCGCCGCTACTTAGCCTCTTTATGTAAGCTAGCAAACTGACCTGACTTAACTATCCCGCGCACTGTAACCTACTGCTGCTGCTGTTGCTGCTACTGCTGTTGTTCCTCCTGCTGCTGCAGCTACTGCTGTTACTTCTGTTGTTACAAGAGTTAGCTTCTTGAAATAGACTCTCGTCGTTCTACGGTCGACTACTTTTCTCTACGATTACAACAACAACAACGACGACGACGACGACGAAGACGCAAGAACGACGTCGTCTCGAGCCAAACAATCTTTCTAATTTCATTGATCTCCTCGTATTCGTATGGACGATCGTAAAACCGCTTAATTTAATTTAATTTAATTTAATTTAATTTAATTTAATTTAATTTCTCTCTCTCTATCTCTATCTATCTATTCTTTTTTTTTCTTCATTCGTCACATTCACGAGCGTACTTTGATAGAACTTTGACGGAAATAATCATATCACGCCGCTTGTCGTTGAATTAATACGGGGTCGATCAAGAGTTTTTTAGGTTATCTTATAAATCGATCTTTTTAGGTTAATTTTTCTTTTTTTTCTTGGAATCACAGTATATATATATATATGGAATTGCGCAAAGAAAATATTCTATGTGTATCATACGTATTTACTCGTCCTTCGTTTAATTTATGACCGTCGCAAACGGTCGTAAACGAACGAAAAATCGTTTTAAAAGAAAGTTTGATGATTATTATCCATCGTTGACCGCGTATGTCCATAGAGCACTCGTGCGAACGCGTTTTTGTTTTTTTAACGATCTTCTTTTCATAATTCTCAATAAAATTCGTAGCTTTTTTGATAAACGGATTAGACTCGAATCCAGAAAATGAATTGATTCGTTTCTATAACAGGATGGATTAAAAAAAAAACTTCTCGAGTGGGCCATAAGTTCTTAAGCTTGTAGTTTTACGATCTGAGAAAGAAAAGAAAAGAAAAAAACGAAAAAGCTAACCTTAAAACGTCTCGAAAAAAGAGTAATTCGTTTGTAAAATTAATTAAGAACTTTTGGCCCATCCTACCATAAATACGCGTGATACGAGCGCGCGCAGGCACACACAGGACACAACACACACACCGACAAACAGAAGAGACACGCTGTATTTAAAATGACTTTCTCGAGACATCACACACGTAATTCTATGATCTCGGGGCTTTTTAAGTACTATTGTGCCATTGTTCGAGCTAAGAAATATGGCCGAAAGCGCAAGGTCAAGGACGCGGATCTAGAACTTTCCTTCTGGTATGCTTTCAACGATCTCAAAGTTGTCTAACATACGTAAGTTGGTAAAACCGATATATATATATATATATATATATATATATATATATATATATATATACATATGTATGTACGAATGTATGTATACATATGTACATACATACACAAATACGTAACATACATACTTAAACTTATTAGATTTCTACCTTATCTTCTCACATAGAAAGGGAAGGATATATATATATATATATATATAGTTATCTTGGGCCACCAGCGTTGTACGAATATCTTCTCGTACAAGAGGGGTTGAATATTTTCAATGGTTACAAGCACCACTTTAATCCCATTTCTAGACTCTTTCCAATCGTGTTATGTATTTTTCCAACTTTTTTTATGTATATGTGTATATATATATATATATATATATATATGTACACGCACGCACACATTATACATACGTACGTATGCTTCTTACATACGCATTGTATATGCATGGGGGACGAAGGAATTTCTGTCGATGCTAATTTTCGAGAAAGAGTGTGTGTGTGTGTGTGTGTGTGTGAGAGAGAGAGAGAGAGAGAGGCAGAGGAGGAGAAAGAGTCATCTCTCTTCGTACTTTTCTTTAATAAAAAACTTTGCCCCGAGAAAGAAATCAAACTTCCCTGATGAAAGTTAAAACGGCGAACTTGTCTTTATACACCGTACATTGTTTCCCTACCCTCGGTTAAAAAAGAGAAACGATTTTTGATTCGCCATGTTTAATCATTATTTTACTTTTCTTTTTTATTCTTCTTTCTTTCTCTTTTCCCCCTCTTCTTACAAACGCCTCGATTAATATTCAAATATAATACTAATAATAATGATGATGATAATAATCGAAATGAGGAACAGAATAAATAGATATTATAAGATCAGATTAGATCCGAGATTCACACCCCCCACTCCATCACCCTCATTTATACATACACGCATACGTAAATAGAAAATAGCGATGATGATAATGACACGGGTAGCGAGAACACACACACACACATATACAAATACACACCCTCTTATTAGATGGTACGCTCGAGAACACGATAAAAGGAGAAAAAGAAAAAGGAAGAAAAAAGTAGAAGAAAGAGAGAAAGAAATTGCGGAATACCAATCCCTCCTATATATATATATATATATAAGAGGTACCACTCCGAGAACAACACCGCCCTGTGTAATCAGAACACCCTATATAAATAATTGCATATATATCGTCCAAATACAGGGGGATACATTGCTAGGCTACGCACATTGATTGTGTATGTATATATATATATATATATATATATATATATATATGTATATATATCCACTGTGCACGAAACAACAACAAAAGAAACACACACACACACACAAGCTTTTTTCGCTGGCACGCATGAGAATTTCTCTCGATGACACTCTCGAAAAATAAAAAAAATGCGCATTTGTCCTTCGATTTTTGTATTTAATTATTTCGTTAATAGAGATAGTTATATGTTCGTAACGTACATGTGTATATATAACAGAGACGAACGAGTACTAATCGATCAATTCTCGCGCCCCGTACGATTATGAGAAGATTTCGCCAGGATTTACGAATTTACACCAACCCCCTCTCCCTCTTCCTCCCTCCACACTATCGGCATTGAACGTTCGAAATTCTTCGCGAAGGATAAAACTAGATTGCGTAGAAGTAACGCATAAATAAAATAAATCCATCCATCCATCCATCCCAAAGACCTCCTCCCACCTACCCTTTGTGTCTCTCCCCGTATTTCCTCCCTCCCTCCCTCCCTTGTCGACCACGATGTCGTCGTACTATAAGAAAGTTTCTGGTATGTTTATATCGCGTGCAAATCATCGGTATACTTGTTTTGTGTGTGTGTGTGTGCGCGCGCGCGCGCGCGTCGGAAGAGGTTAATTATTAAGTAGTGTAGTGAGAGAAGGAGAGTGTGATGAGGGTAAAGAGGGATAATGCGAAGAGGTGGTGGATGGTAGGAAGGAGGGTTGGGGAGGAGATAGGAGGGGTAGAGGGTAGAAGGGGATAGAGAGAGAGAGAGAGAGAGAGAGAGAGAGAGAGAGAGAGTAAAATGGATAGCATATTCCCATTCATTGTAAACAGAATGAGAGAATGAGAAGAACGCGAAGTCGAACGATAAGCAGGAGCAACAGCAACACCAACACCAACAGCATTGTAGTAGAGTATTGGTAGAGAAACAGCAACAGCAACAGTAACACAGAAGCTGCAGAAGCTGCAGCAGAAGTTTCGGGATTTGGTTTGTCGAGAGAAGAGAAGAGAAGAGGAGAGAAGAGAAGAGAAGAGAAAAGAAGAGTAGAGTAGCGAAAGAGACGCGACGAGA
>OU426856.1:8560784-8568284 GCA_911387685.1 Dolichovespula media | reverse complement strand
GAGGAGTGGGTGGATGAAGGAGGGATTGGTTGTGAGGAGTGGGTTACGTTAGTTATATGTGTGTATGTAGGGTAGGCCATACTCCGAAAAGTTTCGTGAAACAAATCCTCTTATGCATCCCCTCTCTCTCTCTCTCTCTCTCTCTCTCTCTCTCTCTCTTTTTTTCTCTTGTACGTACGTACGTACGTGTGATATGTCTTTTATGGTTCTATTTTTGTTTGCTTTGTTTTTCTTCTTTTTTTTTCTTTTTCTTTTTCTTTTTTTTGTTCTCAGTACTTTGTCGTAGGAGAATAGTAAGTAGGATACATAGATCCATTCTGTCTTCTTCCTTTTGACTTTTCATCTCTTTAAAATGAATAATAATAATAATGATGATAATAATAATCATTACGTGCATCGTTTATCTGACGCGTTACCCATGTAAAATAGTTTCACCTTGAACTATAATTCTCCAAATGTTTGCAACACGTGGCATGATACTTTTTGTAGGAAATAAAATTTTTTTCCTTATTTTCTTTTCTATTTTTTAAATCTATTTCTTTATTTTTTAATTTTTATTGTATTCTTGTCGTCGTCGTCGTCGTCATTATTGTGCATTGTTGTTGTTGTTTAGAATCTGTATACTCGTAATAAGAAAAGAGTTCAAAAAAAAAAAAGAAGAAAAAAAACAGAAAATATCTATCGCAATTATGGGGAAAATATATTAGCACCGATCGATTCGGAAACATAATAATAAAATTGGCGAACGCGTGTCATAACAGTCTCGCGTGATAAGCATCTATATATATATATATATGCAACAAGAGAACCTTTCGTAGTTACCCTAATCTTGGGGACAGGTATCGATCGAAGCCCACGAGTGAGTATCTCTCGAGATATACCAGAGATATACAGGGAAATAATAGGCGATAAAATGTATCAAAGCTAGTAGGAGAATATTCAGAGTGAATGAATAAGGGGGAGAGAGAAAGAGAGAGAGAGAGAGAGAGAGAGAGAACGAAACTCCCAAGTTTAACGTCGTCGTAATGACGACGATTTTTTGCCCTTGCGGAAGTTATCACAGGGGGATAAAAAAAGCTTACGCGATTATTTTTCGAGGATGAGGGAAGAAAAAGAGAGAAAGGGTGGGAGGGAGGGAGGGAGGGTGGCACGGTCGTTTGAATTTCACGTGTCACTAACAAAAACCCAGTCACTTCGCTGAGGTAAGTTTTGAAACAAACTTTACTTTATCGTGGCTCGATTGTAGGGAGTGAGAGTGAGTGAGAGAGAGAGAGAGAGAGAGAGAGAGAGAGAGAGAGAGGGAGAGAGAGAGAGAGAGAGGGAGAGAGCCGGGAGGACGAGTTTCCCTCTCTCCCTCTCTCTCTTACTCTCCTCATCCTTCTTCTACCCCTCTCCCGTCACCCCTCCACGATTCTCAGCCAAGTAAAGTTGCTCCCAGGTTAGACAATAATTGGATAACTTCGCCCTCATAGCACCCCGCCACCAGCTCGACTTCAATCCTCTCCCTCCCCCTCTTACTCCTTCTTCTTTCCTCCTTCTCCTTCTCCTCCTCTTACTACTACTATTTGTACTCAACCCCGTCTATATACCTCGCCCTTCCCGCGCGCGCGCGCGCGCGTGTACTCTCCTTTCTCTCTCTCTGTCTCACCTTCTCTCTTCTTCCCTCTCGTTCACCTCGCCCTTCTTTCTCCTCCTCCTCCTCCTCCTTATCTCTCCATCCCCTTATTCATCCGTTCAACTTGTAAAACTCTGTTGCACACTGTGAGATTAAAGCAAAAGGGTTGAATTTAATCACTTAAACCAAGTCTACGTTGAGTCGAAAGAAATTTTGGTGACAAAATTTTACTAACTTTCTCTCTCTCTTTCTCACACACACACACATATATGGATGGATTAACAGATAGATAAGTTTAAGTTAAGTTAGCTTGGGTTACGTTAGGTTACGTTATGTTAGATATAGTTCAGTTTGGTTAGGTTAGGTTAGGTTTTGTGTTAGGTTAGGTTAGGTTAGGTCGGTTGTTGATGAGAGAGGAGGAGTGAGGGGGAGGGATGGTAACGCGAGCGTTAGAAACGTGCCGTTGGTGGACGGTTGCATGTAATGCTGCAAACGCCAGCATAAACGCAATGAATGTCTCGCATGGAAATGGAAAAAAATGAGGATGGGGTCAAAGGACACCTCGAAGTGTATTATAAATTTCTTTTTCTTCTTTATTTTTTTCGCTTTTCTTTTTGTTCCTTTCCCTTTAAGGGGTTTCTTTTCTTTTTCTTCTCTCTTCCTCTAAATGAATACTATTATAATAATGTCTCCCTCCCTCCCTCCCTCCCTCCCCCCCGTACTTCTAGCTTTTTCCTTTTTTGTTTTATTTTTTCTTTTTTTTTCTTAATTTGTTTTTTCGACGTGTAATCGACAAAGCGAGGAGGGTGCGCCACATGTACCGAAATCACGGTTCTCGAGATAAACGACGAAAAGTGCCTTGCAGGGGAGAGAGGGAGGGAAGAAGGAAGTGGGTGGTGTGGTGTAGTTGGAGGAGGGAAGGGTATGAGGGGTGGGGGAGAATGACTCTTCGAGCATAGTACGCGGTCGTTAACGTTTATAGCTAGTTACGAATGATAGTCGTGTGTAGTGGTAGGGAATAGGTATATGTATATATGGTAAATACGGGACTCTGCTTGACTCTCTCTTTCTCTCTCTATCTATCTATCTATCTATCTATCTATCTATTTCTATCTATCTCTCTCTTCTTTAACTTGCTTCCTCAAATGCATCCGCGAGTACGTTCCTCGGGTTAAACTTCACGTACGTCTACAATTGTATGATGATATATATAAGCTGCCAGCTGTCGAACAAGGACTTAATCTCCTCGTTTCTTCCCTCTTTCTCTATTTCACTCTTTCTTTTTCTCCGTTCAACTCTTTCTCCGTCTCCTCTCTCTTCTCCTTTTGATGATATGAGCTTGGGTTTTCGCTGAGTTGGCACAACATGTGCCCAAGTCAAAGTGCTTGGGTTTGCACTTCGCGTTAGTATCGCATCCTCGCTTTCGCTGAGGCCAGCATCAGATCTCATTTTGTGTAGCCTTCTCTCTCTCTCTCTCTCTCTCTCTCTCTCTCTCTCTCTCTCTCTCTCTCTCTCTCTCTCTCTCTCCGCGCGGAAGCTATGTGTGTAGAGTACGTATTCTCCGATTATGCGCGCGCGTATGTTGACCTACGGATTCGAGCGAAACTCAGAAAGTCTTCACTCTCTTTCTCTCTCTCTCTCTCTCTCTCTCTCCCCCTCTCCCCATCCTTAAAGCGTTTGCGTTGCATTGGTTCAAGCACGATGCGTGTGAAAACGGCGGTGGGGTTCACATCGATGATGCATTTTTCCTTTGATTATCGAAATTGTAGGTTAGTTTTGATTTCTTTCTTCCTTCCTTTCTTTCTTTTTTCCGCTCTCTCTCTCTCTCTCTCTCTCTCTCTCTCTCTCTCTCTCTCTCTCTCTCTCTCTCTCTCTCTCTCTCTCCCCCCCCTTAATACCGATTATCGTCGATAAACATCGATAAATATCGGATAAGTAGGAGAATATCGATAAATTGATTGAAAAAAATTCGAACATATCAAATCCCCATTTGTCGTTGTAAAAAAGTTTATATTACGAGAGAGAGAAAGCGCGCGTTTGTCTTTATCTCTCTTATTTGTTTTGTTTTGTTTTTTCCTTTTCTTTTTTGTTTTCTCTTTATATATATATATATATATATATAAAATATCACCTGGTATGCAATTATCATTTGAGTAATAACAATTAGTCTACGTATTGAATGACATAAAAAAAGGAAGGGATTATTTCATGCAACGGTATGTAAACATTTCAAAAAGTTTGTCCTTGAATTTTATTGGCCAATGCCAAAATAATTTCCAAATAGAGTAAATGAGAAAGTGAGTGAGTGAGTGATAGAGTGTGAGAGAGTGTGAAAGAGTGTGAAAGAGTGTGAAAGAGAGAGAGAAAGAGAGAGAGAGAGATTCGAAACGATCGTTGTAACATTTTTATACACGTTGTAACGTTTCTTCTATCTTTATCTATATCTCTTTCTCTCTCTCTCTCTCTCTCTCTCTCTCACTTCATAATTCACGAAATATTCGCTCGTGGCTTTTTTCTCTCTCTCTCTCTCTCTCTCTCTCTCTCTCTCTCTCTCTTAAGAAATAGAGGCACGTGCGTAATAATCTCATTACGAATCGGCCTTTTAAACAAAGTATACGAAGAAGGAAGGAGTTACTTTGGAATAGTGTAGTATCTCTCTCTCTCTCTCTCTCTCTCTCTCTCTCTCACACACACACTCCCTCCCTCCCCTCTCTCGCACGAAAGCAACGTGTGTATAGTATATTATACCTAAGCACACTTGCAAAGCGTCCGTTCACGCATGTGAGGGCGCCACACGTCAGAGTCCGCCGACTTTTCTTATGGAACTTTACTAGTTCAGCACTTTTCCGTTTTACCACATAAAAGCGCTGAATCATAAATCGGTATCGTTTTGGGGTTATTCTTTTCAACTCGTTGACCAACGCACAGAGAGAGAAAGAGAAAGAGAGAGAAAGAGAGGAGAGGTCTCTAACAAGAAAGAGAGAGAGAGAGAGAGAAAAATCAGTTTGATCGTTTTTCACGAATTTGCGAAAAGAAAAATTACCGTGCCGTGTATATATTAACGACTACATATATTTGTATGTATTTATGTATGTATTTATGTATGTATACAATATATATATATACATATATACATACATACATACATACATACATATATATACGTATATATATATACATACATACATAACATATATATATAATATCTTGTGCATCAAGCGTAGATGCACTATGATTGGTTTTCCAATTTGCTCTCGTGTAGTAACTAGATCGAATGCGTGAACGGCATTGTTTGTAGAAAGAAAAGGAAAAAAGGACAGAATTCCGACGAATTTACTCGACGCACGCATACACACACACACACACATATATACGTACGCATACGTACAGAGAAACACACGCACATATGTGTACGTATATATATATATGTGTATATATGTATATATATATAATACTCTGTTGTTATTGGTCATCGATAAAGTTTTCTCCGTTGACCGTTATTGGCTAAGAAGTGAGAAATCAGTTGAAGCTTTTAAAAAGAATACGACCTAATATATCGTGTGGTACTACCAACGCCAAGTGTACTGTATCAACGCACCCGAAAACATTATCCCCAGCCAGTGATTTCGTTCTGGGTGCCCTCTGCGCTTCTACGAGCGCTCCTCTTTTTCTCGACGTTTTAACTAATATAACCGTACGAATTCTCATATCTTCCATTGGAACGTTTTTAAAGTGTTACTCGCGTTATTTTCTTATTTTTACCAACCCAAACCCGATATTATTATTTTACATCGTTGAACGTACGTGTAGTGCGCAGGTTAAGCCGGCGCGTTTCAAGGTAACCTAAAAAGCTTGCTTTCGCGCACGCTGTTACGAATTGTGTGGTTGTGTTTCGCATTATGTCCAGCGTTGCGCCAGAGCTACTCGATATCTCGGCAATAAATAACTATTTTCATTCTAGTAGTAATATAAAAGGTGGTCATTTAATATATGCCAAATCTAATATATATATTATATATGTATATACATATATATATTTGATTTATTACCGTTCGTTAATATTTAAAACATTTATCATCCGTTTCCATAACAAAGATGTATGTACGTTCGTTCGTCCGTGTCGATTCTCTCGTCGTGTTACGTGCAGCATACGTTTTAATGCTTTTTTCATGTGACGATCCTAATCGCTTATTTCTATCGTTTTAATGCGCTCATTGTTATTACACGCGTCGTATACCTTTTTTTATTTATTTCTTTATTTATTATTTATTTCTTTATTTATTATTTATTTATTTATTTATTATTATTATTATTATTATTATTATTATTATTATTATTATTATTATTATTGTTGTTGTTGTTGTATAGATGTGTATGCGTATCTCTATTGCTTGTGCAGGTAATAATACATATACTATATATGGGTTATAATCTTTAGCAGCAGCAGCATGCTTTCTTAGAATTAATATTAAACCGAAAGATGAAGTTATTTGGTATTAACGAATCTTTCACGTGGATAAAACGTTTGACTGTTGTGATATTTGCGAGATACAGTTTAGAAAAGTTTGAAAGAAGCTTTAGGTGTTTAGTCGATGTACCTTCTCTACCATTTTTCATTTGTACTTGTACAGTATCGCATTTAAAACCATATTCGTATTTCCATTTTGCAGGAGACGGTATTCAACGATTCGTGATGCGTTGGAGGTTCTGCGGTCCTTGTACAAAAACCAACCAGAAGTCAGTGTTGCAACAACAATTTGTGTGACAAAGCATCAAAGTGCAAAACCGTATAATCGCATATTCGAAGAGGCTTCTTTGCGAGTGGTTTATAAGACTTTTTTTTGAGAAATAGTGGACATTTTTAGTGAAACTGAGAGTAAGAGTGAAAAATATAAACATAGGGGGGGCTGTCTGACCGATGGACAAACGGAAGATGATGCCCAAACGCCCTCGAATGGAGAATCTAAGGGGCCCTATTGCAAATGGGCCCATCCAAACAAGACCACTAGTGGCTTTACTCGATGGACGGGATTGTTCCATCGAAATGCCCATTCTTAAAGATGTTGCGACCGTGGCATTTTGTGATGCTCAGTCAACATCAGAAATACATGAGAAGGTAAGATCCTTGCGACGACGGTACGTCTTAAGAAGTTTCAACAGTGTCTCATTTAACTGAGATTTAAAGCGACGCGTTACACACATTTTTTTTTCTTTTTTTTTCCCCCCCCTTAGGTATTAAACGAAGCTGTAGGTGCACTTATGTGGCATACTATAATTTTGACGAAAGAAGACCTTGAAAAGTTCAAAACGCTACGGATCATCGTCAGAATTGGATCTGGGGTGGATAATATCGATGTCAAAGCAGCTGGCGAACTTGGCATCGCGGTGTGCAATGTGCCTGGCTATGGAGTAGAAGAAGTAGCAGACACCACTCTCTGTCTGATTTTAAATCTCTATCGACGCACATATTGGTTGGCAAATATGGTACGCGAAGGAAAAAAATTCACCGGACCTGAACAGGTAAGAAAGATGATGTCGAGAAATATTTCTTTGTCCCTCTCTTTTTCTTTTTTCTTTTTTTCTTTTTTCAAATTAGAAAACCAAATGCAATATTTTTATACGGTCATTCATATTTTTTTTTTTTTAAAGGTCAGGGAAGCAGCAACAGGATGTGCAAGGATACGAGGTGACACACTTGGCATAGTTGGTTTAGGCAGGATCGGCTCTGCGGTCGCATTACGTGCTAAAGCTTTTGGTTTCACTGTCATCTTTTATGACCCTTACCTACCTGATGGAATCGAGAAATCTCTTGGACTCACCAGGGTTTATACATTGCAGGTTAGGAAAAATCATATATATCTTATTCGTAAATTTTGTTCTCTTTC
>OU426856.1:8548284-8550784 GCA_911387685.1 Dolichovespula media | reverse complement strand
AATAATAATAATAATAATAATAATAATAATAGTAATAATAATAATTAAAAAAGAAAGAGAAAAATTATAGGAACATAAATCGTACATATGAAGAAAGATCTATTTTAGAGATACACATATCCCACACGATTCGATTTATCGCCCAGATGATTTTTTGTCTTTCGTTTAATAACGATTACTATTACTATTATTATTATTGTTATTGTTGTTGTCTTTATTATTATTATTATTATTACTATTATTATTATTATTATAATAATTATTATTATTAATACTATTGTAATCTTTCAATAATTCGTGCAGATTATCGTCATGTTAAATAGCGTAAATAACGTGGGTTTCCTTGGTCCATGGTTAGAAACGTTGGTTAAAATACTTTGAAAAAATTGTCTAATCGACAAACCGGGAAAAAAAAAAAAATATATATATATATATATATATATATATATATATATATATATATATATATATATATATATATAAACGTATACATATACGTATATGTATATCGAATTTGGACACTTTGTGATAGCGTTTTATCAAATACGCGTACGCTTGAATAATCTAATTCAGATTAATCAGTTATTGTATATTCTGGAAATATATACATACATTATGCACACACACACACACACACACACACACACACACACACACACACACACACACACACACACACACACACACACACACACACACACACACACACACACACACACACACACACACACACACACACACACACACACACACACACTACTGAGATACAAAGAAAGAAATGAAAGAAATAAATAGAGACTGAACCGTGTTTGATTATTAATCGTCGTAAAAAAAATGCCTCTGGGGATTATCGTCACCCTCTTTAAACACTTCTCCTTCGAAGTTGTTTCTTTTTGTTCTTTTATTTTATTTTATTTTATTTTATTATCTCTTTCTATTTTTATTTTTTTTGCTTTTTATTTTTTTTGTATTTTTATTTTATTTCTTTTTTTTTCATGCAGATGAAAACCATTCCAAAACTGATCTAAATATATTTATATATGTATAAATATATATGAATGAAAGTCGGACTATACTGAAGTACGTTTTGATCGACGTACACAAGGATTAAGAGAGAGAGAGAGAGACAGAGAGAGAGAGAGAGAGAGAGAGAGAGAGAGAGAGAGAGAGAGAGAGAGAGAGAGAGAGAGAGAGTGAGAAAGATACAGAGAGAGAAAGAAAGAGAGTGAGTGAGTGAGTGAGTGAGTGAGTGTGAGTTAGATAGATGGATATTACGAAGCAAACAAAGAAAAAGTAAATAGTGAACGAAACATCACAATACACCCCCTCCCCCTCTTCGCATACACACATATAGACACACATACACACATATACACGGGGTATGATAAAGTTGACATCGTACATTTTTGAATACGATAGACGAGATTAAATGGCATTAAAAAAAAGCAAGAAACGTATTAAAAACACAAAGACAAAAATATCGAGGGGAAAGAACGAACAAACAGAGAAAGAGAGAGAGAGAGAGAGAGAGAGAGAGAGAGAGAGAGAGAGAGAGAGAGAGAAGTAAACACTAGAGATACGTTCGCTTTGTGCGACATGAAGACGGTCCCCCGCCCCCCGTATTTCCCTCCCTCCCACCCACGTTCTCCCATTCAAATTAGAAAGGTTTGATATCTTTATTAATTGGAGATGAGTTTTGAAAATAAACTATGAAGAAAAGGAAGATACATAAATATGCGAATAAAATAAGTTTATAAAGGGAACGAAACGAAATGAAATGAGATGAGAAATAAAGTATATAAAAAATGGCGGACCAGCTCGTCGTCCCCACCACCACCACCACACCCCACCCACCCTCCTCTCCGCCCGTAGCCCTGTACCGGTAACATAACTTAGGACAAAACCATACTAAATAATACTTTCGTCTTCTTCCTCTACCGTCTTTATTGCTCTTTCTTTTTTTTTTCTTAATTTTTTTTCTCTTTCCTTTTTTTATTCCAAGAATAATCCATTACTTTATATATAAATATCCATAATAGTTGTATATGTATAGAGAGATAGATAGAGAGAAAGAGAGAGAGAGAGAGAGAGAGAGAGAGAGAGAGAGAGAAAGATAGAGCGAAAGATTTTTCACGAGTGATGACGATTATGATGATATTAAATAATTAATAATAGCGACGACGACGACGACGACGATGATAATGATAATGATTATGATTATGATTATAATAATTATGACGACGATGATGTATAAGTAAAAATGGATACTCTGTTAAGTTAGGGGGACGAAGTTCTCCTTATATTAGTTTAAACCTACGAGAAAGAGGGGAAACTCACAACGGTGGTGACAAAATTCATGAACAAATATTTGGAACGATAACAACAACAATAACAACAACAACAACAACAACAACAACAACAACAATAACAAAAACAACAATATCAATAACAACAACAACCACAACAATAACAAGAACACCCCGTACTCAACACCCTCTCC
>OU426856.1:8523284-8528284 GCA_911387685.1 Dolichovespula media | reverse complement strand
TATTCCTACTATTACTACTACTATTTCTACTACTACTACTACTATTCCCACTACTACTACTACTATTCCTACTACTACTACTACTACTACTACTACTACTACTACTACTACTACTACTACTACTACTATTCCTACTACTACTACTACTACTACTACTACTACTACTATTCCTACTACTATTCCTACTACTACTACTACTACTACTACTACTACTACTACTACTACTGCTGCTGCTACTGCTATTAATATTCCTACTACTACTACTACTACTACTACTACTACTATTCCTACTGCTACTGCTATTAATATTCCTTCTACTACTAAAACTACTATTCCTACTACTACTGCTACTGCTATTAATATTCCTACTACTACTACTACCACCACTACACTATCACTACTAATACTATTATCACTACAAATACTATCGTTATATGATATACGATCTTTCGAACGTAACAATTTAATTATTTGTCCATTGTGGTGATACATGTTAATCAGTTTGCTTACGTATTTCAACTCCCCATCTTCCTCCTCCATCTACCTCTTCTTTTACTCTTTTTTTTGAGGCGAGGGAGATGGATCGGAAGAGGTTAGTACCTAAGTTAGCTCATATCTAACCGAGATAGAATCAATAGAAGTGCGTCTACGTTCTCTCTCTCTCTTTCTGTATTTGTGTATGTCTCTCTCTCTCTCTCTCTCTTTATACACTGTTCCCTTGGACACTTTTGATTAATTATATACCAAAGGAATAATGTAATCTAACAGGATGTAACAACATTGTGGCAGTTTCTTATTTACGTAATTCTGTGTATGTGTATGTGTGTATTTTCTTTAATCTTTTTTTCTTTCTTTTTTTCTTTTTTAGCATCAATTATTTCTCTTTTCATATACTATATGCACGGGGCCAGAATATTTATCGTCACGTTTTGTTCGAGATTCGATGTTATTTCTTTCTTTCTTTTTTTTTTATTTTTTTATTATAAGTCATTGCCACATTATCAATATATTGCGCTAATGTTTAATGTTATCTACGTGCGTATAGTGACGTATATATTATATATAGGTACAAATATATATATATATATATATATATATATATATATATATATATATATATATACATATATATTTTTTTTCGGTATAATATCGCTGTAGTTTGTTGTATCAATCTTTATTACTTTTTCATAATTACATTCGCCTAATATATTTTTTTTTATCTATGTACAGATGTGTATATATATATATATATAAAATCACAAGAAGGACAAAAGAAAAAAGAAAGGCGAAACAGAAAGGTCGAAAGATGTATGCGGATTTTATTATCGCGTAAAAATAATAATACCGTCGACACTTCTTTGCATTCTCATAAATCATCATATAAAAAAAAAAAGAGAAAAAGAAAAGAATCATTTAAATCTCGTCGACGTTATTCTTATCACTGATTACGTCACATCTCTCTCTCTCTCTCTCTCTCTCTCTCTCAATCTCTCTCCCTCCCTCCCTCCCTCCCTCCCTCCCACCTGATCGAAAGGTGTCTGCTGATTCTATTATCGCGTAAAAATAATAATACCGTCGACACCTTTTCTTTCGCATTCTCATAAATCGTCGTATATATATATATATATATATATATATATATATATATAAAAACAAAAAAAAGAAAGAAAGAAGGATAAAAAAAATCAATCGAATCTCGTCGACGTTTTTCTTATCATTGATTACGTCACATCTCTCTCTCTCTCTCTCTCTCTCTCTCTCTCTCCCTCTCTCTCCCTTTTACCTCATTCACCTTCTCTATTCCTCCACATCCTCTCACTTCATTCGTATTAACGTTAAAATACGTTTCATACGTACTAACGTTAAAATACTTTCATGAGAACGTAGTCGTCGTCATCGTCACACATCGTCGTCACACATCGTCGTCATTGTCGTCGTCATTGTCGTCGTTGGCCGGCTGGCACGCGCCGTCGTGTCGTCTGTAATTCAATCGGCTATTTCGTCGGCTAAAAGAAGATGAGACTTCTCGTTTAAAACCGGGCTGGAGTGAGGGTGGCATTGGCGATGGTGGTGGTGGTGGTGGTGGTGGTGGTGTTGGGGAGGGGGAGGAGGAAGGGTAAGGGTTAGAGAGGGGCCACGAGTGGTACACGATTAGGCGAGGGACGTGGAGACGAAGCTGGGGAGTTTTCGAACGGACATATCAGCCACTTTAAAACTGGCTTAATTCGCGCGAGCAACTGTGACACAAAAAGAAAAAAGGACAAGAAAAAAAAAACAAGACATTTTCAACCGCTCGTCGTCCTCTCTCTCTCTCTCTCTCTCTCTCTCTCTCTCTCTCTCTCTCTAACCCCACCGTTTCATCCACCACTGTGTTACTTTAATACCCATGAGACTTTATTTTCTTAGCCGGCAAACCCGTAGTCCCTGGCAGATGCATTTTTACATAGTCCTATCCTTGTTCCTCCTATTATTCATCTTCTTCTTCCTTATTCATACGTTCTTGCTTATCCCTCTCTCTCTCTCTCTCTCTTACTACGACGTCTCTCTTTCGAAAATATACAGGAGTAACGCGATACGTCTTAACGTTAACCCTCTAAAGTCAACTTATTCTCTCACCGTTGAGACACCAACCTTAGTAAAGTTTATTATTCCCATTTTTAAATATTTTACTTCGATTATAATACAACTCGAAACTCCTCGTTTTCCATAGTTTCTTCTTTCCTTTTTTTCTTTCTTTTGCTCCCTTTTCGTCTCTTCCCTCCCCCTCCCCCCACCCCCCCTTTTTCCTTCCGTCCTTCCTTCCTCACGAAACTCTTGCGACTCTTGCGTTCCTTGCGTTTCCTCGCTTCGACGATATTTAAGAATTAATGTCTCTTCTTTCTAACCTGCGAAGGAATTCGTTTTTGTTTAAATTTCGTGCTTTTTCTCTCTACTTCCTTCTCTTTCGTTTTTTCTTTTTTTTTTTTTTTTTTTTTTTTTTAGTAAAAAGCCTGTCATCGTTCTTTTCCTTTTTTTTTTATTTTTGTTAAAGAAAGCTTGTCATCGTTATTTTTCTTCTTTTTTTTTTTAAATGTTTGTCATCGTTCTTTTTTCTTTTTATCCTTTCTTTTTATTTTATTTTATTTTATTTTTTTTTTTATTATTTCGTTTGCTAACGAACGTTCGAGATATCTCGGGTAATGAACGACACAGCGAAAAACGAGAACATGTAAGAGTTCGAGATTATTGTTAAAATTGGTTTTCTTTTTCTTTTTTTAAATAATTATTTTTGTTCCCCCATTGCTTCTACGATCATCAAGAAAATTTGTTTCTTCCCTTTCCCGGTTCATTTTATTTTTATTCTTATTTTCGTCTTTATCTTTATTTTCATTTATATTTTCGTATCTCTCTTTTCTCTTCTTCTTACGATCCAATTGCTTTGTATCGAATGTTGTATCGAATGAGCCAATTAAAATCCGAGATATGTGTAATGAAAGAGGAAAATAAAAGAGAAAGAAAAAAATAGAACAAAGAATACGCGAGAGTTCTCATTGGTCGTATCAACGTTTACTATACGATTATATTTCGATGAACAATTCGTGGTATACTAAAAATCGACGAGAGAGAATGAGAGAGAGAGAGAGAGAAAGAGAAAGTAATAAAAAAAATAAAAAAAATAAAAAAATATTGAAGAATTCGTTTCAGACAAAATTTTCTTCCTCTCGAGTATCATCATTACGATCATTTTTTTTCTCCCTCCCTCCCCTCCCCATCATAATCATCATCATCATCATCATCATCATCATCAACGTTCTTCGATAATACAGAAAATTCGCATCACTTATCCTTTTATTTATTCGTTTCTTTTTCTTTTTATTTTTTTCTTTTCCTTCTTCTTTCTTTCTTGGGATCTCATTATCTCGCAGATCAACATTTTTATCGGCTAACTTTCGACGAGAGGAGCGAAAGAAAGATAGAAAAATGAATAATCGTGAATTACGACGATCGGAGTCGATCTTTCGAGTGTCCTCAACGAAAAAAAATGAATAAATAAATAAATAAATAAATGAAACAGAGATTAATCGAAAATTTAGCTAAATAAATAAAAAGAATAAATAAATAGAAAGAAATAAATAAAACAGAAAATAATCGAAAATTTAGCCTCGATAAAAAGCAAAGTAAAGCAAAGCAAAGCCAAAAAAAAGAAGAAAATGGAAAAAAAACACAATCAGGGGTTGCAACGATCGAGAACAGATTATTTTCGAGTGTTCACGTTTTCGAATAAAATCATCGAGACATTCGATGATGGGATTCGATTGATTCGAATTGATTGGACGAGGACGCGGCTGGTGGAGGGTGGGAGGGGCGGAGAGGGAGGGGGTTGAGATGAGAATTGGGTTGGTAATTAGTTGGTCGAAGATGGGTGGATGGTATCATCTAATAAATGAATGATTGATTGATTGACTGATTAATCGATGATGACGACGATGATGATGACGACGGTGATGATGATGATGATAATGGTGATTATGATGGTGATGGTGGTGGTATTCGACTCTCGTCGATACTAATAACGACCCGGAATTGCTTTAGAGCATTAGTTCCGACAACGAAGAGAGAGAGAGAGAGAGAGAGAGAGAGAGAGATAGAGAGAGAGAGAGAGAGAGAGGCATACAATCCCTCCCAAGATGGCTGCTGCTGCTGCCGGGCGTATCGACGTTTGGCGTTTAGAGGGTTTCCCAGAGGTAAGCTCATCGGAAATTGTAAGACTTCCCTCCCTTGGAATCAACCCTGCCTCTTTTTCAGGCCCTTCAAAACAAAGAAGCGCGAGTGTAATTAAATTTTTTTTTCTCTTCTACAAATTAATAGCCCTTTCTCTCTCTCTCTCTCTCTCTCTCTCTCTCTCTCTCTGTCTCTGTCTCTGTCTCTATATTTTTCTCTGTCTCTTTCTCTCTCTTTCTCTCACTTTCTGTCTCTGTCTATGTATTATTTTCTCTATCTCTTTCTCCCTCTTTCCACCT
>OU426856.1:8510784-8518284 GCA_911387685.1 Dolichovespula media | reverse complement strand
CAATTCCTATAAAATAAAAATAAAAATAAAAATAAAAATAAAAATAAAAATAAAAATAAAAATAAAAATAAAAATAAAAATAAAAATGAAAATGAGAATGAATATAAAAATTAGAATTAAAATAAAAAAGAAAATAAGAAGAAGAAGAAGAGGAGGAGGAGAAAATTTGACATCCTATCAATCTTAATAATTAATTATCCCAATGATTATATATAATTAATATAATTTTGCGTACCTTTTATAACAGGATTACCATTTTTAAATTCAATGGCAATCTTTTCCGGATTTGAATTATTTCCATTGTTCGTTCTCGACGTACCATTAACCAAAACGTTTCTTTGATACTTGCAAAGTGCAGCGTCCTTAAATACCTCGAACATTTCGTTAACGCGCTCCGCATAACCGGCCAATGCCACCAATTCCTAAAGGATGGAAGAAAAACAACAAAAAAAATCTCTTAGAGATAAAAAAAAATCTCTTGCGAATAAACATATACGAGCCGTTGATTGTTTGAGAGTTGGGAAAGGCGGGGAGCAAGTCGATTTTGTGAAAACAAAAAAATAAAACCAAAAAGAGGAAAAAAAAGAAACATAGTTTAAAACTGATAACACTAATTATGGATTGACATAAAATTTGTGTTTAGAAAAAGAAAACGAAGAGAGACCAAAATGGACTTGCATCTAAACTATCAAAACCAACGACTCGTATATATGTATATATGTATGTATGTATGTATGTATGTATGTATGTTTGTGTGTGTATATATATATAAATATATAAATGATTATACTTTATAGGACACCATAAGCCTTTCCACGGCATCCGCGCCGGACATTAACAAATTTTTCGAGGTAGTCAGGTATCTCGTTCTCTCGCTTACTGCACCTTGATAATTACAATCAAGGTTATTATTACACTTTCGTTCCGTTTTATTTATTATATATGTATACGTATATAAAAAATATATGTATATATATATTTTTTTTTTCATTTCTTTTTCGTTAACCGTGCAACGTTCATCGACATTAATCAATATGACAGATACGGGTGAAACATTATATATATATATATATATATATATATATATATATATATAATATTTCATATATTTGATATATTTTATACATATATATATATTTTTTTATATATGTAAACGATAACTCACCGTCGGCGTCTATTTTCATTCCGTTTTTCCGTGCCTCGTTGCCGGAATTATAAAGAAGCGGTAGGGCTATAAGGACCAATCCGGTGCCCGACCATAGATATTTCATTAGAAATTGTTCCAACATAACGTACCACAATTTCTTCGCCAGGATACGTCTCAGGTGAGTTACCAAAGACTTATAAGCGGTGGTAAGATAACGGTGTTCGGTTTGGTGACCTCCATAGAATGCAATCTCCTCGGCATGGGCACTGATACGTGCATGGGCTTCTCGCAAACGGCCACGTCGCGTTGCTTCCTCCGCTACCAGCTGACCAAAACGTGGGGAGGCAAGACGCAATACTTGTCCGGTCAAGGTGATTACGACCAATGCTAATAATGGACCTGTTATGAGAGAAAAACAGAGAGAGAGAGAGAGAGAGAGAGGAGCGATTAAATAAGGAAAGAAAAAAGAAGAAAATAACGTTTTGAATAAAAACGATCCCTATCTTATTTTTAGCTCTATAATTCTATATATCTATCTGCCTGTATGAGTGCACGAGTGTGTGTGTGTCTATGTACGTATATATTTTATATCGCGTTAATATGCGATTAGGCATATATCGTGTAATATGCGTAATTATATTTAACTTTATGTTATTTTTATTATATACCGTTTTATGTAATAATTTAATTATATGTTTTCGTTTAGATTAGAATTGTCATATACGTCACTGGCGTATTGTGTTATAAAAAGTATATACATTTCCATGAACTTATATTCTTTATATAATATATATACATATATATGTGTGTGTGTGTGTATGTATGTATGTATGTATGTATGTATATATATGTATATGCACACGTATATGTAAAATATATATATATATATATATCTTTTTTTTTTAAATATATATATATTTTTTTTTTTATATATATATAATTTTTTTAAATATATATATATATTTTTTTAAATATATATATATATTTTTTTTAAATATATATATATATATATATTTTTTTTTTTCCTTACAATAATCGTGTCTCTTACCGGGTATAGTCCTAGCTCCCATATTCAATGAAAATGAAATCAGTGCTATTCCGACCAAAGCGCAATCCAACAATGGCTTTGTTAAACTCGAATATAAATGAGCTACGGAGCTTGCCAATTCGGATAAATCGTCGGTCAGTCTTTGCTCGAGACCACCCAATCTGGTATCCAGTGCTATTACTCTATAATAGGTTTGTTGACTCAGGTACATTTTGTAGGCATGTTCGACGAGACGTTCCCTGTGTTACGATTGATGAAAAAAAAAAACAAAAAGAAAAAGAGAAAAACAAAAATGAATAAATAGAAGAAGAAGAAGAAGATGAAAAAAAAAATAAAAGGAAAAACAATGGCATCGATCGAAAAGAAAAATTTTATATGAATTTTTTTACGTATCGTATATAAAATCGAAGTCCTTTCCTTTTCTCTCTCTCTCTCTCTCTCTCTCTCTCTCTCTCTCTCTCTCTCTCTCTCTCTCTGAACGAAACAATTATCACGACAGTGACGTCTAACTCATATATACTATAAGTATATTTGTACGTATATATGTATATATGTATTTTTTTCTTTTTTACTCCGAGATATTTCGGCAGATGTGAAAAATGTTCGTAAACGTTCGAACAAAATTAATTTTCTTCCCTTATTATCTACGCCACGAAAGCGAGAGAAAAGGTAGGTGGAATTTATATTCGTGGAAAAAAAAAAGAAAAGAAAAGAAAAGAAAAATAATTTGATTTTCTTTCGCGCGAATCTTTCTTTCCCTTATCTTTTATTTTTATTTTTACTTTTTATTTTTCTTATTTTTTTTTTTTTTTTCAATATCTCGATCCTTAAAAACGGACCGCTCTTATAATTATCGGTCGAAATATCTTTCAACAATAATAACGATAATTACGATTCATTTATAATTATCATTATCGTCATCATCATTATTTATTCGCATAATACTTACCGAAAATTAAGAGCCAACCGACCCTCCAAATATCTAATAGCCGAATTAACGAACGTGGCGGGGAACGCTATGGCGAACCACCTAGCCATCATGTAAACGAAACCACGTATGTCCTTCAATACGATCCTCTTAACGATCTGTCCCTCTAGGGTGGCGACATAAACCGAGAGAAATGTTCGCGCCAATAACGTCAACGTAGCGCAAGCCAATAGGCCAGACTCCCTCGATCTCCAACTCGGTACCATTATCCTTAATAACGTTATCAATTGTTTTAAAAATGCACGATCGAGACCAACGATCTTTTCCTTCCTCATTGTTACGCCTTCGTCTCTCTTTTTGTTAATCCCAATCGATTTGATATCTTCGTCATCCTCGTCGTCATCGTCGTCGTTGTCATCGTCGTCGTCGTCGTCGTCGTTATTTTTGTCGCGATTGAATCTACCATCGTTGTTTTTATTTTTCCCGCGCCTTTTCAAATCGTTCCACGATCTATCGTCTTCGTCCTTCCTTTGTTCAATCGCCGTAATCGGCCGGTGGCGGCGCTGTCGTACTTTCGCAACTAGAAAGGGATAACCAATTTTGAGGAAATAAAGAACGGTGACGACACCGGCTACGCCATGAGTCAGACGTTCCTGACGGATACCGTATTTGTTTGAGGTTCTGTCGATTAATTTCGAAAATATCGACATATTTAATTTACAAGCACCACTTGGTCACGATCTTTTGTATCTCTGTTCTCTCTCTCTCTCTCTCTCTCTCTCTTTCTCTCTCTCGATCTCTTTCTTTCTCTTTATATATATAGATATATAAAATGTATGTATATATTTATCTGTTTGAAGAAACACAACTAGACTTCATGTGGATCTCTTTCTATTTATATATATATATATATATATATATATATATATATATATTTATATATATGTATGTATATATATATGCGTGTGTGTGTATCTATATGTATATTTATATATATATATATATATATATATATATATATATATATATATATATTTATAGCGTCTCCTTAAAAGTAGCCAAAGAAAACGTGACTATAATCAACCCGTGTAGTGGTGCTTCTTCATTGCGCCTGCGCGCACGCTGTTTTTGCGTGTTCCATCTTTCTCCGTCGCTATCCGTTGGTATTAACGAGAGTTTTATTTTTCCACGGGACGACAATTACCCGATTACCCTCTTCCTCCACGGTTATCTTCTTCTGGTCGTCTATATGAACGAACTCCTTCTAATCTCGTACGATATACAACATACATACATACATATATATATATATATATATGTACATACACATTTATGTATATATCCGATGTATATATCCCCGATCGAGATTGATTTACCGCGTCGTTTGATCTATGATCGATTTTTCTTTCATTACAATTCTATGGATCCACCAAATATCATCCTCGTTTCTTCTCTCCTGCCCTTTTTTTTCTCTCCCTTCTCTCGTTCGTTCTTATCCCTTCTACTTTGTTTTTCTATCTTTCTTCATCTTCTTCTTCTTTTTTTGTCTTTTCTCTCTCTCTCTCTCTCTCTCTCTCTCTCTATCTTTATCTTTCTCTTTGTTTTATATTTATATATACGTATATATATGCATATATATATATAGATATACTGAGGAACGCACAACCACTATTACGATAGTTTTGTAGGAACTACGCGATAGATCCACGTAGATCGGCTACCAGCTGACGACTGGCTGAGCTGAGTGAACTCTACTGGCCCGTTCCCCGTTTTCTTTCTCTCTTTATCCCTCTCTCTCTCTCTCTCTCTCTATCTCTATCTCTCTTTCTCTCACTCACTCTTTCTGTCTCTCTCTTTCTCTGTCTCTCTCTATCTCTTTCTCTCTTTAGATATCTCTTCTTGCTCATTCTATATCAACTCTTTCTTGCTTGTCGCTCCCTCCCTCCCTCCCTCCCATTCTCCCTCCCTCCCTCCCTCTTCTTCCACCGCTCCGCGAGAGGACACTCTACCTATCAAGTCACACACACACACACACACACACACACACACACAACACACACACACACACACGACGCACGCACCATATATATATTATATGTGTATATATATATATATATGTACACATATATACACTTATTCGTGTAGTAATAGTAACTCGCGCGCACGTACACACACGCACAAGTGTTCGTAGTAATATATACGTACAAGTTAATGATTCCTTACCCACACATACAACGTTTACATACACCGATAGTCTCTCGTATGCTCTCTCTCTCTCTCTTTCACGTGCACACTGTACATAAATGTACCCTACACGCGCACAAGCGCACACACACACACACACATGTATGTACGTACTTAACACATTGACTTTCATCTACGCCTATTTCGAACTGGAACTTGGACCCATAACACGTCAATCGTTTTATGTTCTGATCTCCTTTCCCTTTATGTTTTGTTTGCGAATAAATACATAATACACAACACACATGTAACATATACATGCTTGAAAAAATATTTCTCAATGATATCCCGATGAATAATTTATTTATTTCTTTTTATCAAGATCGCCGAGGATTTTCTTAATTCGTTATCGTCGCCGAACAAACACATCCAATATGTATAATGCACATTGTATATGTATATATATATATATATATATATATATATATATATATTTTTTTTTTATGGAGATTGTTTTTTTTTTATGAAAATGACAGTTCGCGATATGTATATTTATTAATTTTTTATTTTTCTGTCGTTGCCAATGCGATCATCAAGATTGTCGTCTCTCGTTCGATTATCGTTGTATTTCTTTGTATATGTAGCGTATGTCTCTCTCTCTCTCTCTCTCTCTCTCTCTCTCTCTCTCTCTCTTTCTCTGTGTGTGTGTGTGTGTGCGTGTGTGCGTGTGTGAATTTTTTTTCCATTCTTTTGAACGTTTCTACATTTTAATCAATACAAATTTACGCACAATTTTTGTTTTTCGATTAATACGAATAACTCGTAAAAAATAATCATTATTTTCATCTCGTTCGGATAATCTCGTATAAGTTTATCTATTTATATACATCATATATAGATATATGTTTATATAAATGCACGTATATACATAGGTACATATAAATATGTATATACATTTTCTAAAAATATATTTTCTTGCTTTTTCCTTTCTTTTTTTTGTTGTAAGTTTTTAAAAATCCCTGTATCTCTCTCTCTCTCTCTCTCTCTCTCTCTCTCTCTCTGTCCGTCTGTCTCTATCTATTTCTTTTTTGCTCTTCTATATGCGTGTGATATGTATCTAATCATAGATCTTTCGCAATTATTTTTGTTATTGTCCATATTTTGCTCAATTATGTCTGTTGTATGTTGTATTTGTCTCTCTCTCTCTCTCTCTCTCTCTCTCTCTCTAGTGTTATATATATGTCAATTTCTGAATTCTTCCGCAATTATTTTGTTATCGTCTTAATTACACACCATCTATCTCTATTATTCTTCATTATTATTCTTCGTTTATTTTTTCTTTTTTCTTTCCTTTTTTCTTTTTTATTCATTATTATTGTCTCCATTTTTACGACGAAACGCAACAATGTAATTGTCTCTCTCTCTCTCCCTCTCCCTCTCTCTCTCTCTCTCTCTCTCTCTCTCTGCCTCTCTCTTTTAGTTTGCTTTTTGACTTTCAATCTTTTCTAAATTCGAATTACTCTACTACGTCGTGATATTACAGTTCGAAAGAAGAAAATAAATCCACTTTACTCGCGATAAATACATATACGCAAGTATATATATATATATATATATATATATATATATGAGTAATAACTCAAAGTCCTAGGACAAAGAAAGATAATTATTTTTAATTTGATTATTACAATTTGATAAACCTATTAACGAATATATCATTTGATTCGTTTATCTCAAATATGTCATCTATTATATATATATATATATATATGTATATATATATATATATATATATATATATATATATATCGCATCAGTTTTAGATTACCGAAATACAATATAGATCTATGGATAGATTTATAGATATTATTAGTATAGATACTGACGATATAAAATTAAAAATCTTTTTTATATACCGATTATATAATATATATTGTATTGTATTATAAAATTTATTACATAATTTATATTACTTCATTTGTTATATATATATATATATATATATATATATGTAACATCCTTCCGTATTTATAATAATTTATGACTATGGTTGACGAAAGAAAAATAAAAAAGAGCGGTTTAAAATTTTTGTACAATCATTATCCCAATTATACTCGAGAAGGTATCAATTTTATTTTTTTCGTTTTTTTTTTTTCAATAATTCAAGGTTCGAGATATCGAAATATTTCTAAA
>OU426856.1:8480784-8505784 GCA_911387685.1 Dolichovespula media | reverse complement strand
CATATATATATACAATATATATACACGTATACATGTATATAAAGTCGAGTAAGAAGGACTTTCACTCTTCTTTCGAGATTCCTTCTCTTTTTATTTATTTTTCAACTCGTTGAGAGAGAGACTTTCGTTCGAATGAACGAAAGCGAACGCGTCTTTCCTGTCCATTGGGTCGTCTCTCTCTCTCTCTCTCTCTCTCTCTCTCTCTCTCTCTCTCTCTCTCCCTCTCTTTCTCTCTCTCTCGCTGCAATAATGTTGTTTTTTATATATTTGATTAATCCTCGTAGAATGAAAGTTAACTATACGATATAATGAATCGATAATTTTCTACTAATATCTAATATACAAAAATCGCGTCGTTGAATTTAAACGTGAAATTTAACGCGAACGTTTTGATTATGTAAGCTTCTCTATTTTTCTGTTTTTTTTTTTTCTTTTTTGTTTACCCGTTTCTTTTCTGACTTAGAAAAAAAAAAAGAATAAAAGAAAGAAAGAAAGAAAGAGAAAGCAAGGGAAAAAGGAGGGTCGGAACTAGTATAACGACAATATCGACGAATAAATCGAAAATTTTAAAGATCGAACCAGTGGTATTATCGAAAGTATCGTGGGTATCGATCGATCGTATAAATGATTGGTTGGGAAAGTTTGTACGTGTTTCTTTTTTTTTTTGCTCTTCTTTCTTTCTTTCTTTTTTTTTTAGAAAAGTCAAACTTCTGTTTTGTTTGCTTTTTTTTTTTTTTATATAATGGGATCACCTCGTTCTTCTTCTTCTCCTCCTTTTTCAAATCAATCCGATGAAATACGAGCTAACAACGATGTATCGTCATTTCGAATAATTATCTTCTATTACTTCTTGAAGCGTATGTATATCATTTTGAAATAATGCACAATCATTGTTGCACTATATATTAAATATATATGCGCTATATATACCTATATATTAAATATATATTTACTTTGCATTGTTGCGCTATATATTAAATATATATTTAATTTTCATTATTGCACTATATATTAAATATATATTTAATTTGCATTGTTGCACTACATATTAAATATATATGCGCTATATATAACTTTATATTAAATATATATGCGCTATATATAATTATATATTAAATATATATGCGTTATATATAACTATATATTAAATATATATTTAATTTGCATTGTTGCACTATATATTAAATATATATGCGCTATATATAATTATATATTAAATATATATGCGTTATATATATATATATATATATATATATATATATATATATACATATTTAAAAGAAAAAAAAAAATACGATCGTGAACATTCATCTATAGTCGTCGATCTCGAGCCAACATTTCCGTTCTAATCCATTTCTCCAATATCTTTGTATCTGACTTTTGAGAGAGAGAAAAAAAGAAGAGAAAAATAAAATAAAATAAAACGAACCGAACGTTATAATTGTTTCTTTGATCGACGAACGCTCGTTCAAAAAAAAAAAATATAAGTAAATAAATTAATAAAAACATCTCTCGATAAAAGCTGATCATTGTCTTTGACGTCATTAGGCCAATATTTCCTTCCACGAAGGATCATAACGAATGAGCGGATGATCGAAGCGAGAGAAAAAAAAAAAAAGGGAAAACCAAAGAGAGCAAAACAAAAACCGCTCCGTTGAGAACGACAAAGAACAAAAAAAAAAAGAAACGAGGAAAAAGTGCGTTATCATCTTTCGTATGCATCTTTCGTTGCAAATCTTTCATCAAAAAAAAAAAAAAAAAAAAACATGAAGCGACGACATTCGCGACTTTTTCCACCCGAAAAATCCCTTTCTCTTTCTCTTTTCTTTCTTCTTTTCTTTTTCTACTACTACTTCCTATTTCTTTCTTTCGACTTCTTTGTTTTTTTTTTTTTATTTATCTTTTTTATTCGTTCTAATCCGTCATCGAACGCAAAAGATGTAACATCGTTTCGATCGCACGATCCACCCAGTATATATGTATATGTATATGTATATGCATATGTATATGTACATACATATATATACACTTATGAACTGCATATAATTAAAGGCGTACACTCGTACGTAAATAAGTAATTACATAGCAATGTAACAATGTAACAACACTAGAATGCAACAATTTTACGATCCAACGCGTTCGTAGATATTTTTAATGGTAATCGTGCGTTTGAAAACTAAAAAGAAAAAGAGAAAAATAAAAAAAAGAAAAACAAGAAAGAATGAAGCAAGTAATTTGTAAACAATGTGAGCATTAAAGTGCAAGGCAATAATTATTTTCAAAAATTTAAAATTTTAATTCGTAAATCGGTATCGAAGTAACATCGTCGATAAAAATAAACGACATACTAATATATACATATGTATATATATATTTTTTTTTGAAAGGATAATTTAATTTGTGTTTATTCGATTAATACTTATGATAATAATCAACGAAGACGAAGACGAAGACGACGAGAAAGACGACGAGGTGCGTCCCTTGTCGGAATAAATTATTAAGGCCTAGGAAACTTTTTCTTTTACTCCTTCCCTCTCTCTGTTTTTTTCTTTTTCTGTTCTTTTTTCTTTTCGTTTTTGAGTCTATCTCTCTCTCTCTCTCTCTTGTTTTTTCTCTCTAACTCTGTCTCCGTCTCTCTCTCTTTCTCTCTTTCTCTCTCTCTCTCTCTCTCTCTCTCTCGCAGCTCGGTTCATCATCGGTCATAATTTCTTCGGTGTTTTTATATAACAAAATTGCTATTTCTCCCACCCCTCTTTTTTTTTATTACTATTCAAATGTAACGTAATCGCATTGTAAATTTCCATGGATGACTTAACCGACATTTATTTCTTGATGGTGAGAACAGATTCTGTAATTTTCCGCTACGTTTGTAATATATATATATATGTTGTATATATATATATATATATATATTACAAATATTATTAAATATATATATATGCATATATATATGTATGTACGTATGTGTGTGTATACACGTACGTTGTAAACATTTGTATTTACGCATACAAATTGAAATTCGTTTTGTAAATCTTTCTTTCTTTCTCCTTTTTTTTTTTATTTTTATTTTTTTTTTCGTATTTGTTTTTCAATAATTATTTCAATAATTTCAATAATTGAATTCACGTTCACTCGAAAGTTAACGATTTTGATTTTCTTTTTTTTTTTTTTTTTCTTTTTCATGAACTATGTGAATCACCTCAATTTTGCAAGCCATTTGATGATCCTTCCGTTCCTGTATTTTTTGTTTCTTTCTTTCTTTTTTTCTCTCTTCTTACGTCATTTCACGAAATTATTTATTAACGAATCATTTCGTTCATTGAATTAAGTCGAATAAATAATAAAGAATACGTATGAAATATTTCATGTATGAACGGTTTTGGGTTTATTAATAACGCGTTGGTCCATTTAAATCTTCCCTTCAATCTTATCCATACGTTTGATACTCACGTGGGCGTAAATTTTTTTAGAAATTTCCTTTCCATAATCAATCAATCAATCAATCAATCAATCAATCAATCACGTAATCTCGATCCTCGTGCACTTACGTGAGATCGCTCGAGGGGAAAAAAAGAAAACAAAAAAAAAGAAAAGAAAATGTAAGACGGAGGAAGAAAGAAAAAGAGGGCAAAAAAAGATCCCGAAGAAAAAAAGGGCAAGATCAAGAATCTTAAAAAAGAAAAAAAAGAAAAAAGAAAGGAACGAGGAGAAACTAAGTCGATGAGTTATGTGCCAATATCATCTGTCTCTGTGTGTGTATGATAAATTAAAGGGTAATTAATTCAATACGCAATAAATAAATCATCAATGACATAAATGGTACGTACGTACATATATGCATGCGTACATGCATACGTATGCACGTGCGTAAGCTAACTTAGAGAGACATGGAGGGGGTAAACACGTACATAAATATCTAGAGAAAATATTTAGATCTCGATAAAATATTACACATTTATACATTATTATTGTTTTTCTTTCCTCTCCTTTTCTCTTTTTTCTTTTTTCTTTTTATACATGATTTTCTCGCTCACAAAGAATAAATTTCTCTCACAATTTCATAGATGGATAGATAGATAGTTAGATACGATGAATATTTAAACAGCGAACCTTACCGGGACATTTGACTCTCGTTATTTAAATGATTGAAAAAAAAAAAAAAGAATATTATACAAGATCGAAGGAACATTTATTATTATACGAAAGTATAAATGAGGAACGTTTTATTTTAAATCAACATTATATAATAATACCGATCGTTTCATCTCTCTCCCTCGCGATCTTTCGTTCCTTCCTTTTTTTTTTCCTTTCTTTTTTTCCTTTCTCTACTCGTTACTCGTCACACACATTACGTGACGTCGTATCATTCGTTGATATTCGATTATTACCTCGATATACGACTAATCGAAATATAATATAAGCGATACAATTGTCGTTCACGGGTAGGGGGGAGGGGTAGAGGAGGGGAGGGGAGGGTTGACGTAAAGTTCCGTCGACGTAAGATCGTAAAATCGTAAGGATATAATTGGTCAAAAAGGATATAATATATATATATATATATATATATATATATATATATATATATATACCGATCGCATTTCGGTTTGAACTATCATTCAATCATATCGACTAATATCAACTCAACATCGATTATATTAATTAAATTTGTAACTATATCGTCGTGACGAATATCGTTAGGTCAAGTTCATGGAATGAAAATTACGATCGAGATCGAGTAAACGACGTTGCCGAGATTCACCATTCTCTTCGATCACCTTCTCCCCCTCCTCCTCCCCTTCCACCTCCACCTCTTCCTCCTCTTCCTCTTCCTCTTCCTCCAGCGTCACCTCCTCATCCTCGCGTCGTCGTCGTTGTCGTTGTTGTTCTTGTTGTCGTTGTTGTTGTTGTTGTTGTTGTTGTCGTTGTTGTTGTTGTTGTTGTCGTTGTTTTTGTTGTCGTCGTTGTTGTTGTCGTTGATCATAGTCGTCGATATCGAAACCGGGTGTTATCCTTTCGTTGAAACGAAACGGATTGTTAACGAATTGTCCATTATTTCCTTGCGGATAGGACGGCAATGCCTCCAATATCCTCGGTGGATTTTTTTTTCTCTTTACATTGGTCACGAACGAACCGTAAGTGGTGGTTCTAATCTTTGGATTATCCTCGTCTATCGGCCATGCGTGTCGCCTTATCGTATTATTGCCGTTCAACGTTATCGCAGGATTTTGGCTAGGTTTGTAAACGTTCGTTTCGCCGCCAATCACAGGCGCGCTACTTTGCAAGTTCAATGCGTTCAATTGAAGATAATTATTATTGGACGTTATGCTACTCGTTGGATCCTCCGAACCGCCGGACTTGCTCAAACGATTTCCTATTTCTGAAAGATAAAGACAGACAAATTATGATGAAAATCAAGAAGATGAGGAAGAAGAAAGATAAAGAGGTTAATGTTAGTTTTCACTTTTCGTTGATTGGATTTAAAACGTTAGTTCTAACCAACTATACGGGGAGAGATATATATATATAACGCTGGTCTATCGTGAAAGCGTTTTACTTGCTTGTCTGCTTGCCTCCTTGATTGGTCGGTTGGTTGCTTGTTCGTTCAGTTTCTTATATTTCATATTAATTTCTACTTTAGTTTCTCCTAAAGAGTTTAACGAACGATCCTTTCTCTCTTATCTTTATTAATCATGACACGTTTAACGAACCAACGCGATCAACATCCATTTATTTATTTATTTATTTTTTTTTTTTTTTTTTAATTTGTGTATATATATGCGATCGAAGAAAGGAAAAAAAGTATCAAGGAATTATCTTTACGTTAAAATTCAAACAGAAAAAAAAAAATAATAATAATATATTAGTAATATTAATATTATTATTAATAATAAATTATATCATAAAATAATTATAACAACAATCATACCTATCACAAGATAGAAAGAAAAATATAATATTAATAAATACTTAAAAAAAATATATATATATAATATTAATTAATAAAGAAAAATATGATATTAATAATATTATTGTCTTATTATCAATAATAAATAATATTGTAAAATAATTACAATCAAAATTGTACCTATCGTAAGCTAACAATTAAATTACTATTAATAATAATAACAACAACAACAACAACAACAACAATGATAGTATATTAATAATATTAATATTATTATATTATTATTATTATCAATAATAATAATAAATAATATTATAAAACAATTACAATAACAATTACACCCGTAATAGGATAATAATTCAATTACTATTGGCTTGGCAATTAATTAATTGCGGATTTCAAATAAGAATCTATCGACAAAATCCGCGACCACTTAATTTCCAACCAAATATTACTATTATTATTAATAATAATAATAATAATAATAATAATAATTAATTAATAATAATAATAATAATAATAATAATAATAATAATAATAATAATAATAATCTTACCGAACGTTTTTGCCTCTTTGACACGCGCCAACAACGTGTCGATTCTGTTCCTACGAAAATAAGTTCCGGCTATGTCCAAATTCTTCGGAATATCCCTCTTCGATTTAATTTTATCGTCGACATTCCCGTCCATGCTCGTCGTCCCGTTCACCGAAATTAAATTCGTATTCCCATAATCCACCATCACCAACCCATCACCACTCATGACGTTACCGCTATCGTCTTTGTTGTTGTTGTTATTGTTGTTATTATTATTATTATTATTATTATTATTGTTGTTGTTGTTGTTGTTGTTGTTAAGATCTGCCTTAGATAATGCAACCGGTGACGTCATCGGATTCGTCATCGTACCGTCGCGTAATTGCACGAACGTTGGTGGTAAAGTTATGTAACTGGACGCATCGGGTAATCTCCAACGATTTAATTCCTCGGACCAGGTTGCCGCAGACCTTACGGATTCTACGTCCCTTAAAGGGCAACCAGGTCTCAAATGCGGTATCATAGCGTCGCACAATTGTGACGTAAGTAATTCCCGTCTCAAAAGATCACGACGTTCCGCGTCCCAGGATGCTTGGAGATCGGCAGCTTCAGCCTCCAATTGGCGTACCCTCTTTGCCATTCTTTTCAATGCGTCCTCGGTAGACCTGTGAGGATTAGATGTAAACCCCCCACCCCGCCCACCCCAATTTAAATTACCATTTTGAACCATTGTTCGAATTATCGTTATCATTACGAAACATGATTATCTCTAATCGTTCGTTGCTTTCGTTATGGACCAATTTTTGTTCTTTGTTTTTTTTTTTTGTTTTTTTTTTTGTAAAGAAAGAACGAAAACGAAATCCACTTGGACACCTAACAAATCGCAATTGCAATACCGTAGACAATGATCGATTTGTTTTTTGGAATTCTCCTTTCTTTTGTACGCTTATTTATTTATTTTATTTTATTTTATTTTTTTTTTTTTTTATACGGCTTTTAATATCTATCAGAAATCTGGAAGGATCTGTGTGCGTTATGTTCTTTATGTCTATCCTTCTGTTTCGTTTTTTTTTCTTTTTTTTTTTTTTTTTTTTATTTAGTATTTATTCATTCAGTCATTTATTTATTTATTCGTTTCCTTTTACTTTTCATTTTTTTTTGTCGCTTCCAAAATCGTATTAATTTATCATTAGGAAATGTTTGTTTAGCTTCTGAAGAATATTATACATATATTAAGTACGATTACGCAAGTTCCATTTAGTTTCTAAAAATAAATTATGGATATTCGATCGATCGATCGATCGATCGAGGAAGTTGCGTAAAAACAAAAATCTACGAAAAAAAAAATATATATATATATATATATACATGCATATTGAAAAATATCACCAATATGTAATTCTATTTTAAAAGGAATGAACTTTTCATCGATCAATAAAATGTCAAACATTACTATCGAATATATTGGTCAACTCTGATTCTCGAATATAACGTTTCATAATTCTGAAGAAAAATACGAATCAATCGATCTACTGATTATTGAAATAATAACGTGTTTGACAATTTTCAAAAATTGATATATGATTTTATTATAAAAATTAAAAACAAAAAAAAACCTACCGTATAATCGACGAACGAGTCGATATATCGATAATTGTTGCCTGAAAATATTATTCTACCGATTCCAACCTAAATAACTAAATGAATAAACAAATAAAAAAAAAAAAAAAAAAAAAAAACAAGATACAAATAAATAACACACGCGCATAGAAATCTTTCGAGATCTGCGATATTAAAAGTCGTATATATATATATATATATAAAAAAAAAAAAAAAACAAATAAGAAGAAGAAGAAGAAAAGAAAAAGAAACCTCCAAAGACAAGAACGGCCATTAAAGGTGTCGTAGAAAAATCGATCCGATAAATAAATAAATAAATAAATAAATAAACAGAGAAATAAATAAATGAATGAATGAAAAAATTGTCCACGTTACCTGAGTTGACCGTAAACTTGGAAGACACCGCCATCTTGGCTGCTGGCTTCTAAGACCCCTGCAAGAGCTTGCAATCTCTTTCTCCTCTTTTCCCTGCGTTTCCTCAACTCGTTATTGTCAAGCGCTTCACCGCCGATCGTAAGTTTCTCCAATCTCCTCAATACCTCTTGCTTAGCGGCCTCTCTCTTCCTCCTACGTTTCTCCTCCCTTTCCCTGTCCAATTGGTCGATAACGGGTTCACCCACCACCTCGCCGTGCAATCTCGTCTTACCGTTATCATTCTCGTATCTCGATCTCAACGTGTCGAGCTCCTCGCGCAATTTTTTAGCCGATAAATTTGAATTCTCGCATTCCCTTCTCAATCTTTCGACCTCCACGTTGTATTCCCTTTCCGTACTGTCAATGTTCCCATAAGATTCGAGATCATCCCTCGTGGCCGAACGTTCAATCGTATTATCATCCTCATCGTTGTCTATCTGCTTATCGTTCGATTCCAACAATTTACGTAGCCTCTGCAACTCCAATTGATATTGCCTTAACAGGGCGTCCTTTGGATCCTCGTTTACGACCGGTTTGTTCTTTATACAACGTGCCCTTGCGGCGTACCGAAGCGTACTCAGTGTCTCGTCGGCGTCGATGTCGCTCGGACTTACGCACGCTATCATAAGTGTCCTCGCATTGCCACCAAGGCTATCCCTCAGTAACCTAGTCAATTTACTATCCCTACGAGCCCAACCATTCGCCCCAACCGCCGTCGTCGCCCCAACCGACCCACCCACCCCGGAACGAAACAAAAACGAAAAGAAAAGAAAGAAAAACAAAGGAGAAGGAAAAAGAAAAAATAAATAAATATATATATATATATATAATATCGTAAAAAAAATTCCATATACGTAAGTCGTAAAGATGAAAATCAAATAGAAATGTTATATACCTATATGGTACATGTCGACCATTGCCAGCGGCCAAAGCGCTAATGACATTGCCAAGTGCGGACAAGCTCAAATTAATGCCAGCGGCTTCCTTCAAACGATCCCCAGTGGCACCGGTTCTCGTTTGTCTCTCCGAACCGGCCAAATCGACCAAATGAAGTCTCCCTCTTCTTATGGCGTTACCACTACCGCCGCCTCCTCCACCGCCACCTTCGTCGTTCTTCTCGTTATCGTCGTCGTTAATAGCTATCGCCTCGAGGGCCAGAGTCAATACGGCGTGACTCCTCGAGCTTGCCGCGTTCATCCTCGTTGCCGCGGCTGCCCTCTTCCTGTCGCCCTGCTCGATCAAACGCGCGCATTCCGCTGCGTTCTTTACCGTGACCTCGCGCAAACCACCGGCCACGTAAGTGCCCCTCGTCGAATCCTCCTTAAGCATCAACATAGTCTCACCCGTACCTTCGTTCAATAGATCGCGCAAACGTTCGTTGTATATCTCGAGATAGCTAAGTAATGCCAGATAACGCGTCTCCGTGCTCGACGTCGAGGTTGCCTCGAACAGGTGTTCCAACGTACGCTCGATGAAGCCTCGCATCGTGTAAGACTTCCCGCAACCCGTTTGACCATATGCGAAGACCGTACCGTTGTAACCGTGTAATACTGCCTCCACTATCACCGAACCAACGTCCTCGTAAACCAATTCCGTACTCGAATCCGAACCGAACGCGGCGTCGAATTGATAAACTTTCCCTCCCGTCAAATTTCCATTCGATGATGGACTCTCCAGCGTGCAACATTTCGTCAGGCTGTCGATCGTCACGACGTTCTACGGATTAAACAATCGCAATGACACATATCTCCATTTTTTATAATTCTCGTTTAACACGTACATATACGCCCGCGTTTCTAATCGATCTCTGGGATTTTATAGATTCATTCTTTTTTTCATTTTTTTCTTTTTCTTTTTACTATTGGAAAAACTAAAAATATATATTTATATATATATATTTTTTCAAAGTAAAGCGTGCGATTCAAACGGTATGACAAAGTGAATTATTCCATATATCTCTCGTTCGAATAGAAATTATAAAATGTACTTATGTATTCTGATGAACAGATGAACCGATCGATTTTTTGCAAAATTCTTTCAACGCTCCACGCTTTACCGACGGTCGATATTGCAAATTGTGTTTGAAACATTATTGTTTTTTTAATTCCCTTTTTCTTTTTCAAAGTTGATAAAACTAAAAATATACTTAGAGTGTGTGTTTGTGCGCGCTTATGTGTGTGTTTCTAATAAATGTAAAATCTACCGTAAAAATCAATTCGCGAAAAATCGATTCGTTACTAAATATTTTACCGACAATCGGTATAGCAGATTTCTATTTTGATACAAATATTATCAAAAAAAAAGACAAAAAGACAGCATATACTTTTCATAATAAAAATAAAATCAGTAACATATAAATTTTCTGCACACGCACATATACATATACGTATGTACATATAAATATGACAACAAATTTTTTATTTACAAAAAAAGAAAAGAAGAAATTATAAAAGATGAATAGATCAATTTGTCGTTAACAAATGAAACTTTTTTTTTCTCATTTTTCAAATATATAAATCGACGAAAGAAAATATAAAAGGCATGGTAATATGCGTCCATTACGCGAATTTAATCAAGAAATGAACACACACACACACACACACACACACACACACACACACACATACTATTTATGTTTACTTATAATAAAGTCAAACAAATATCGATTTTTTGATTAATGATCCCAGGTATTCTCAACGTGTCATCTAAACGTAACGTTCTCATCAAGAAGAATTTGAAATATAGGTCAAGGTTCGAGCACGTAACTTGAAAGATATATATCTATTGATCCGTATTCATGCACTTATGCGAAAGAAAGAACTACATAAATCGATTGGCTATACTCGATTAAACGATAGTACATACGTACATAACAACATATATATATATATATATATATATATATATATATATATATATATATATATATATATATGTATGAGAATCAAAATGCTTTCTGTAAACAATAAATCTTTCGAGTTTGATATATACAATATGTATACACGCAGGGATAAACGCGCGCGCGCAAATATATATACTATGCACACTTGTCACTACATAAATTACAATGATATGTACATAGAAATTTCTTTAGAAATCTCTTCGCGTGCATAATTAAATAAACGAACGGACGTACGAATGGGTAAATAAATAAATGGATTAATAAATACGTACGGACGTAAATTATGTAATAAAAAATAATTTGTAGAGAACGATGGATGAATGATTATGAACATTAGACTTACGTTGGACTTGTATGAGAATTGTTTCTTTTCTTTTCTTTTTTTTTCTTTTTTTTTTTTTTTTTTTTTTTTTGAAAAACAACGCATATGCGTTACAACGTACGCGTATAAAAATATCTCTTTAGAAACTTGGACGGATATTTCCTAGCGCACAACGAATAATATTCTTTCTCTCTAATCGATGTTAACGCAGCGAAGTCTGTGTCGAATCGATATTTCAAACTAGACTAGACAAATTTTCAAGTTACCTAGGCGCAACGCGATGCACGTGGCGGGCGACTAGAAAATATCTATATATTTTTACCGGTGCATACACACACACACATATACGTATGTACGAAAAGAGATACGTCGAAAGATACGAGAGATTTTCTTTTCTTTTTTTTTTATTTTTTTTTTTTTTTTTAAAAGGGTTTTCTTCTTTTTCGAACTTACGAACTTTCACTTATGAGAAATACCATAACAAAAAAGTTAAAGTTAATGAAACATGGAAAACTAATAATAATGATGCTGACGATAATAATAATAATAACAATAATAATGATGATGATGATGATGATAATAATAATAATGATACAAATGAAAAATTTCTTTCCGTCGATTTTTTTTTCAATGAAATATTTAAAGCGGGAGAAAAGGAACATGCATACACATATATGCACATATGTGTGTACGTATGTATGTATGTATGTATGCAATAAAGCGTCATGTTCAGGAATGAGCAAACATTCCTTGTTTTGGTATGGTCGCTAAGTTACAATGCGTTCGATATTATAACGATGCGAACGTTTGAGAAACATACAAAAGGATAAACAAAATTATAGAAACATGCATGCACGCCACGTAGGTGATATATTATTTTACGTATCCTCCCATCCTATATGAATGGTTGCGTATAGCAATAATTCTAACTGGCATAAGTGCATCAATCGAGAACACGTTCCTTATCGATACTCTTCCCTACTGCTCTATTGACCGATATTTTTCGTTCTCATTTCTTTTTTTCTCTCTTTTCATTCCTTTTTTTTTCTTTCTCTCTCTTTTACTCGACTGTTGCTGATCATTGCTGACTCTCGCGTTGACGTACCCGGCACCCCTGTTGCTTTTCTCGACTGCACATGGGCCGACATCTTACGGCCACTTTTACCGACTCGCTCATCTAAAAAAATATAAAAAAAAAAAAGTAAATAAAAATTCGGTATATAATATACATATATATATACATATATATATATATATATATATATGTATGTATTTATATTTTTTTTCATAATTATTAAAATTGTTTCCGTTTATGATTTATGAATTTATTTATCCGAACCGTTTTATACATATACATTCAGTTAAATTCAGTAAACTTGTATGTGTGTGTGTATTTATATATTATATAAATGTTATTATATGATTGTTTATTTTTTATTATTTATATATATGTATATATATATATTTTTTTTTGTATTTTATAGATTGATTTATTTGGACCGATATATTTTTAATATATTTGATTAAACACGTATGTATGTATGTATTTTTTTATATAATTATTTATATTCATATCATTTATGTATATATATATTTTTGTTTTTTAATAAATTTCAGTATATATGTATATGCATTTTTATTTTAATTATGATTCATGAATTTATTTATTCGAAATATACATTTAGTTAATTTCAGTAAACGCGTATGTTTGTGTGTGTGTGTATATTTATATATCATATAATTGTTATTATATAATTATTTTATATAATTATTTAATTTTTATACAATTCTTTACTCATATATAATTTTTTAATTATTCGTATATATATATATATATTAATTTTTCATAATTTATAAATAAATGTATTCATATGGGTATAAAATTGAACCATTTTTTTTTTTTTTATGTTAACGATAAGATCGTAATTGAGTTTAGATATAATGAATGATAAGCATGACTGAATAGATAGAGACAACAATAAAATCTATAGTAAAATGTTTTTCTATGTATCTTCATGTTTAACGATCGAATATTAGTACATATACATACATACATACATACATACATACATACGTGTGTGTGTGTGTGTGTGTGCATATATACATATACATATATAACTATATACTATGCGAGACATGATAGATACATAGCTTTTATTCACAAGGTCAAAACTACTTGTTAGTCAAATATGTAAGAACAAGTTTAGTCATTATTAGATGATTCGTCGATAATTTAATAAAAAAAAAAAAATAATAATCGTATAATTCTTTTTTAATTTGACAACAAAAGATACGTAATATATTAATTATAACCGTATACAAGTTCAATAATAACTTCATTAATATTCTATTTCAATAGTTTCGTTAATATATATTTATATTTATATAATATATACTAAATGTATAATACTATTTATTTATTTCCTTCTTTTATTTATTTATTTATTTATGCATTTATCAACTTATTTATTTGTACAAACTACGTATGTATATAAATTTTTGTTTAAACCCAAAACAATTTAATTACAATAACATCAAATAAATTATTACCCCATTCAACTTGTTATAGAGGTTAAACGTTGTAATCTAAATAATAAATAGATGCATGGTTACTTACGAATCTAAATAAACACACGTATGTAAGTCGAAGAAAAAAGGAATAAAGATTTCAAATCGGATAACACGATGGCCGAGTGACCGAGTATACCCTAAACTTTGACCTACTAATGTCAATGTAATTCTGTAACAACTCCTGACTATAGTTGAGAAGGTCTATATCAAGATCGCGATAAAAACGCGCAGTTGTATTACGTTTTAAGTAGCAAAGATAGAAAAGTATCGAGGAAACAAACAAGCAATAAATAAAAAATGAAAAATTTAATTCGCAAGAAAGATAAATGTTATAAAAAATTTTATATACATGTAAAAGAGAAATATATATATATATATATACATACGAATTATATCAACCGTGATATAATATTCCCACGATCATTAATCACGCAATATTACTATGATTATCGCGATATTATTATTAACAAATTTTTTATCTTTATTTTTATTATTATTATTATTATTATTATTATTATTATTATTATTATTATTATTATTAATATAACACATCATATCGGCGTTAATATTAAAATTACTAACCTCGGCGACGACGACGACGACGACGATGAAATATAATTCTTATTTCGATCATGCGACGACACTTCTATTTCGTATAAAAACGGATAGAGAGAGGAGACAGAGAGAGAGAGAGAGAGAGAGAGGGAGAGAAAAAAGGAGGGTAAAAAAAAAAGAAATAAAAACACTACACTCGTCCTTACGTTTTTGTACGCTTAAGAAAGCAAATAATATTGTTAAACGTAAGAAGCGCGAGAAATTGTTCGAAATGTACCAACCGCGATGTACGCGCGAAACGACGTTAAAAGTTGTACTGTCGTTACAAACGCGAGATATTATATTAAAGCGTTTACACGACCTACGCGACACCTCGTTTCGCTTTTCGTTATATGCGCGCACGCTCGCTCGTTCGAAAATTACGAAGAATCGCGCGTTCAATGAATTCGATCGAGCGATTGGTCGATCCGGCGCGAGGTTCCCCCACCCTTAAACCCTCAACCCCACCAACTGCCCAATCCTATCGTCGTCGTCGTCCCCGTACTCGTCCTCTCTTTCTCCAACGCGAGAATTAATCTATGACACCCTCCTTCCTCATCTCCTAGAGTCTCCAATACGCATGCACCGTCGACTCCTCGAGAACTGTACGCGAACCGTCGAGTTTCGCGACTGTAAAAAGGAAAATTGAAATATAAACGAGAGACGAGAGACAAAATGGCCATACCGTACAATTTGAAAAAGCCCGAGGAGGTTAAGGAATATCTGAAGAATCTACATATCGAATATAAGTTCGGTTGTTACAGTGAAAAAAATCCGGAAGGTACGACACGAGATTCCGTATGATCTAACCTATTACGTCGGAACGTACGAACGTGTCATTATTTCTTTGATATTCTCTCTCTCTCTCTCTCTCTCTCTCTCTCTCTCTCTCTCTCTCTCTCTCTCTCTCTCTCTCTCTCTCTCTCTCTCTCTCTCTCTCTCTCTCTCTCTCTCTCTCTCTCTCTCTCTCTCTCGTTTTCAGTTTGTCAACTTTTGGGGGATTTTAACGAGGCCATCAAGAAGGATCATAAAACTGCTGCGACCATTTACAAGTCCAATTGCGACGAGCGTAATTATCCAAGAAGTTGTGCCAAATACGGGGACTATCTTATCGTCGGTAAGTTGTGCGACGACTAGATGGCAGCAGGTTTGACTTCTACGTGTCTCTCGGTCGATAAAGAGGAACGCTGATGAAACGCGGGCGGGCGGGCGGTCATTTTGAAATTTTTTATTTCTGATATCATCGAAGAAAAAAGGAAGAGGAGGAAGAAGAAGAAGGGGGGGGTCGGGGTAAAAAAGAAAGAAGAAAAGCTCCCTACCGTTTCGTTGTCAAACTTATTATTACGTTTCTTCGTTGTTTTTGTAGGTAAAGGTTGTAAGAAAGATATTAACGAGGCATATAAGTATCATCAAAAGGCTTGCGATTTGAATGACTGTAATGGTTGTCTTCACGGCGGTGTACTCGCCATAACCAATAAACTCGAGGACGATCATTCCGTTCAAATTAATAATGGTTTGAACATGTTAAAAAAAGGATGTAACGAGCTCCATTTGGAGAAGGCGTGTTTCTTTCTGTCGAGTATATATATGTCAGGGATAGAGAATCATGTGGAGAAGAATTTCAAGGAGGCATACAAATTGTCATTAAAATGCTGCGAGTATGGTAATCCGTATGCCTGTTCAAACGTGTCTCGGATGCATCTGAGAGGTGACGGTGTCAAAAAGGATGCAGAATTGGCCAAAATATTTCAACGACGAGCTGATCAGCTTATAGAAGAATTGAAACACCCTTCCACGCTGAAGTTCCAACAGGGCATTGAAAATTAACGGCAACCTTAATGTTATATAGTGTTATATCGCAAAGTCATAATAAAGAACGTTGTTTGTTACAAAAATATAAAAAATGTATTGTTTTCCTGACGTCATTTATGCGATCTACCGATACGTGCTGCTAGTACGTACGTTATTAATATTTCTTTTGTTATTTAATATATATATATATATATAATTTTTTTCTTATCTGTAATGTTGGTAATACCGATTGGTTACGTGACTTCTGTAAGGTTAGGTAAAAAGAGAAAAAACTTTGGGATCGAATGAAAAAAAAAAAAAAAAAAAAAACTGCAAAGCAATGGGCAATATGGTGGTACGAGGATATAAATGAAACGTTACGAATAAATAATTAATATATAGTAATTATTCATCGACACGCTACACATCACATTAATCGTGTATAATTTTTTTCTCGTGCATATGAACGTTAACATATTAAATTATCAATATGTATTTCGTCTTATAAGATACATAAATAATAATAATATTGTGATATTAGCCATGAGAAACGTTATATATCTAGGCTCTAAAATAATATGGATGTTAGAATTTTGAGAACGATATTGCATAGCTGCGAGGATGCAGAAAAGAGTATTGAAAAGACAGAGGAATATAAAGATTTTCTAAATGCTGATAGATTTTTACCAAGATCCGATATAGTATTGGGTGCCTTGTCTAAATCGTTCTCAAATCTACTGTGTTACAAGGTCTCCAAGGAAGCTTACCAACGTTATTCCGTTCGTCTTCACGTTATCGTAAGTTTTCCTTCCATCGTTAGTAATTATTTATATATATATATATATATATATATATATATATATAAAAAACATCTACAATAAAGGTGTACAAATTGCAGGATACATTGCGTGAATTATGCCGCATTACAGAGAGATTTCAATCCCTTCGTATATTTAGAGACGGAGAAACTACATCAAAATTTGTGGAGAATTTGATGGACAAATATCTTTCGGATGTTTTGAACGAATGCGAGTCCAGTCGGACGCTAACATCATTAACGGGCGCATTAATGTGCCTTTCAAAATACAATACCAGCTTTATATATTACATCGAAAAGATAATTGCTAAACTTTCTCTCCTGGACTCGACTAACGAAAGCGAAAAGTTGTTATGTTACGCCGTACGCGAGAACGCACATTTAGGACTTAGTTTATCCATAATGGAGAGAATATATTCTTCGCAAAGGTATAAACTGATAGAGGAAGTGTTATTGGATAATTTTATTTCAACTTATCTTAACATCAATGAGGAAGCTGATAAGGACGGCGCAGAGATCGCACATTCGATAAATGAATTAATTGAGTTCGCAGTCATATCTCCGTCCATTTTTCAACTGATATGCGGCTTCTTAAAAGAATTGTTTGTACATTTAGAATATGCTCCTATGGTTTTAACATTTATACAAGCCACATTAAAGCGCATTGTCACCCATTGTGATAATAAAGATAAAGACATAATAGATCTTTATCCTAAATATTTGCATTCGTGCATTATTTTATTGAGAATAGAACCACATTATCATACATCTAATTCAAAAGCTTATGTATTAGAAAAAATAACAGAACTCTACGAAGAAAATAGCGATGATATTTTGATTTTACTCTTACACTTTCCTGAATGGCTCGCACTTGTTTCAGATAATCTAATCAATGTAATTACATAAATAATTATATATATGTATTGACCAAATATAATTTATCAGTAAAGATTGATATATTTTTTTCTATAGATCTCCACAATTTGTTTTATTTATTTTTTCTTTTCAATCTACATATGATGTTTCAAAACTTATCGACGCAACCCAAAAATGTTTATATGTAAAAATAAAAATAATAATAATAATAATAAAAAAAAAGAGAGAAGATAATACAAAAACATCAAATCAAGTAATAAATCATAATAATATCATAGAATAAAGGAAATATTGTGTTTTATAAATTGAAATATACAGGACATACATACGTACTATATTCTTCCATGTCGAATTCATTTGTCGTTCGTCCAGTCCTCCGATACCGAAGGTGGACATAAAAAGAATATCTAATCTCTTAAAATTAAATAATTAAAAAAAAAGTAAAGAAAAAAAAAAGAGAAAAGTCGTAGACGACAAAGAACAGCTCTTACAATTTTTATTCTTCACTCGTCGCTGATATTCAATATTTGTCACAACGTCCTAAATTAATTGTTTTAACATTCGTACATCGATCTTCAAGTAACAAAAAAAGTGAAACATCCAAACAAACCGATTAGAATTCATGTAAAAAGCTTTTTATTATCGTAAAAGGTAAACAAAAGGAAACGCGTGAGAAACAAATTATATATATATATGTTTGTGTTTTTATATATATATATATATATATATATATATATATATATATATTATTAAACTCTTACGCATAATCAATTAAGAAAAAAACTTTGAAGAATTAACTCGACCTATCATTTTTTTTCGTCTTTCTTTTTTTTTTTATATTTTTCAAATGAATGAATGAATCAATTATTATAATGAAACAGAAACATCTCGTATAATATAATCCCCGTGTTTTATCGTGAAAATAATGACTTTCTTTTTTGTTTTTCTGGAACATTCGGGAAAGCTGAGAAATACTTTTTTTTGTTTTTTTTTTTTGTTCTTTTTTTTTTAATGAGAAAACAAAGAACGCACAGAAATATATTTAGGGAACGATTTTTAACACGACGCTCGCGCGCGCCTAGAGAAAAGACGACAAAAGTGAAATGTGCGCGGCAATATGGCCGAACAGCAACGGAAGCGCCGCGCACGGCTGAATAATGAACGAACGTCGTAACTCCGGCAGAAAATGGAGGGCCATGAAATTGTTTAGACGCGGGAAATTTAAATTTCGATTGGTTCGAATTGTAATATACCTTGCATATCGCAAGTCGATTTGTTTGCCGAATTATTAGAAATATTTCCCTCGTTTAGGTTTTGGCTCTTTTGTCCAACGACCGTAGACGTTGCAATTAATGACGCATTAACATTGGAAGGGGATGGATCGATGATGATGGATGGGACCGTTGTAGCAGGAATTGTTGTTGTTATTGTCGTTCCCGTTAATTGTGAAACAGATGCCGACATGGATTTTGTAGGATTGACGGTGGACGTTTCTCCGTGTTGGGGTAAGGATTTTCGTCTTTTCAAACTTTCACGCTGACGTTGTTCGCTTTGACGTTTCTCGATTTTGCTTTTGTTGTTGCTGTTGGTGTTGTTGGTATTGTTGTTGTTGTTGTTGTTGTTGCTGCTGTTGTTGTTGCTGTTGCTGTTAGGTTTCTTCGACTGGGACACCTGTCGAAGCCGAAAAATGAGTAAAAGAATATTCCCGTGATTTTGTTATTGGTTTTTTTCTGTTTTTGTCTTATTTTTTTTTTTTTTTTTTTTTTGACGAGATTCGGTGACAATAATACATAACGAGGTAATAATTTCATTGTAATTTGAAAATGTTTTTTCTTTCCTTTTTTTTTCTCTCTCTTTTTTCATCATAATATTACGCAGTCATATCGAAAGATCGACGATCGATATCGAAAAGTTTAACTTATCCTATATACGAAATAATAATTTATATCAAACGAGAAAAATTGAAAACATTTCTTCCTCATCCTCCTCCTCCTCATCCTCCTCCTCCTCATCCTCCTCCTCCTCATCCTCATCCTTAAGTATAAATTCAAAAGTTAATTTTTTTCATTTAATATTCAATAATAATCGTCGTAGAGGATTAAGTACTTTTGTAAAATGTAAATCGAAGACTTATCGCTCTCCTTTCCCTTTTAGCTATCTTTTTCTACCTAACTTAAAAATATTTTTACGTCACTACTCTGTGTGTGTGATTATCGCGACGAAATCGCAATAATAATAATAATAATGAAATAATAATAATAATAATAATAATAACACCAATTGATTAATAAAAAAGAAAAACGACGTAACAGGGGTGCCCTAAAGTTTTCGGATTAACTTTTGATGACCAGTTTGAATCGGCCATTATATATTTATAATGTTACGAATATCGGGATATTAATCTTTGGCCATATTAAAATAAAATAACAAATTTTTATATACATATATATCGTTTTAATATTTTTCCTCCCCTATCTCTCCCTATTCCATCATCTCGAACACCACCCCAGTTTTTTTTCCTTTTTGGTTTTCTCTTCACGCACCTTCATCTTACACCTTTCCACTCTTTTCTTTTCTTTGTCTTCCTTGCTCGATATAATAGTATTTTTTTTTGCTTCTTTCAGCTTCCCGTTACTCCCTAATTTATTATCATTAATTAGTATTAATTTTGTTAACCCCTTTTATCTTTTTGTCTCTCTCTCTCTCTCTCTCTCTCTCTCTCTCTCTCTCTCTCTCTCTCTCACTCACTCTTTTTAACTTTTGTTTTTTTTTAATGTTCTCTTTCAATCGTTCCATTATTTATTTTATCCCCCCCCCTTTCGAAATAAAATTTAAGTTTAAGTTTAAATTTAAATCAGCAAAATTTAATTTAATTAAAATTTAATTTCAATTAAATAATACGAAAGAGTAACACGGATGTGCGCCTTATGCGTTTTGTCACATAAAAAAGTAGAGACACGCACGAACACACACGCGTGCACCACACACACAAACACACACACACACAAACAAACACACACACATACGCGCATACACCATAGATCCGTGTATCTCTTCCAACCTCACCATCCACCAGAGTCCACTCCTACTCCGGATATTACCCGAAATTTACGATGCAAATATACAGATCACATAGTGTATTACTCGATGCGTGCGTGTACAAATATGGTTTGATTTTTTTTTTTTTGTTGCCTTCACTAACTAGTCCTATTATTATAATTACTATTATATATATATTATATTATTATAATTAATATTACTATTGTTGTTGTTATAATTATTATTATAATAATAATTATTATTATTATTATCGTTATGATTATTATTATTAATTTTTAACTATTTTATCCTTGTAGCACGGAACGCTCCGAAAACTTGCGAATTATTTTTTTTTTCAGCTTTATCCATTCTTTTTTCCTTTATTTATTTTTTTTTTCTTTCATCTATCCCTTTTTCAATATTTTTTTTCTTGTTACTTTTTTTTTTTTTTGAAAACGAAATCAGGATTATACATTTTCTTTCTCTCTTTTCTCGTTAGAATTTTTCAAAACAATTAATAACTAAAAGAATTGATTGGACAAACAAATCGTTCGTATGTATCGAAGAAATGATTACGAATTAATTAAACTAATCTACAATCCGATATATTTTTAACGTCCCTATCTCTCATCTATGAAGAATATAATTTTCATTTCTTTATATTTCACATTTAATTTCGTACGATTTTGAAGAAGGTTCCCCCCTCCCCCCGGTGCACGCGTGTGTCTGTGCGTGTGCGTACGTGCGTGCGAGCGCACGTGTTTCTAAATGATTTAAAAAAAGGAAGAAAAAAGAAAGAGAGAAAAAGTAAAAATAATTTGACCAAAAATAAAGACGTTAAAAGAACCATACGTATAAAATTTCAAAATTTTGACCACGTTGCCCAAAAGTTTAATAATAGAATTCTCCGAGCCCCAGAGACGTACCGTATATATAAATCCACCGAATTACGGGAAGGAATGCCGTTTTAAAACGACTCTGTTCCAACCTACGATATATAAACGCGACGAGTAATTTGATCACGTTGACCCGGACATTCTATTTAAAATTATAAGCATTCAATATGGCGTTTATCGGCGATGCGATTTGAAACGCGTTAATTATACGCATGCGCGTTTGTATTATGCGTATATCGACTCGATCCCGTACATCGATTATTATTATTATTAAATAACCCGTTCTTTTTTTCCTTTCCTTCAAACTTTTTTAAACTAAAAAATTATCTACATAAATGTTGTGTGTGTTATATATATATATATATATATATATATATATATACATATATAAAGCAACGTATAATTTGTTCCTATAAATCGTACGATGGGAAGAAACAAAGAAAAAAAAAAATAATAAGAAGAGAAAAGCAAAAGGTATCGAACAATTTCATATTTCCCGCCCGTAAAGGATTGTACTCTTTCGAAATATAAAAGAAAAAAAAAACAAAAAAAAACAGCTCTTTCCCTCCTTTCCTTTTTCTTAACATCGAAATGCATCGTCCTCGATCGCTTTTTTTCTTTCGAATCCTACGCTGTGGTATCAGTGAAACTTTTTAAATCCTTTTTCTATATTTTGTATTTCCCTTTTTTTTGTCCTTTGACTTGATCATCGTTCCCTTCAACTTTTTTTATTTCATTTTATTTTTTATTTTTTTTATTTTATTTTATTTTTTATCTCGACGGATCTTAATCTCTCCGTTTTCATTTTTTTCTTTTATTTCATTTTATTTATTTTCTTCTTTCTTTTTATTCAATTACTCCTATTCGTTATCGATCGAGGAAAACAAAAGTTGCGAACGAAACAACGCCGTGTTTGTTTTAGGGGGTGAAAATAAAAAGAAAAGAGAAGGGAAAGAAAAGGGAAAGAAAAGAGAAGAAAAGAAAAGATCGATGACTGAGGGGTGAACCTACGGGATGATGAATTAACCCTTAAACGGTCGACACATTTCTCCTTTCTTTTTGTCTTTTACTTCTTTTGGTTTTCGTTTCGTTTCTTTCTTCTTCTTCTTTTTTTTGTTCTTTTCTCTCACCTCTTTCGCTTATAATATTTACAAAACCCACGAGACAAGAAAATATTGGTCTAAATTTTATAGAAAAAGTATTCGTGACGTAATAAAAACGTTCGTAATTATTTTTCTTTTCTTTTCCTTTCTTTTCTTTGATAGAATCAAAACGATACAGACATTTACGTGCGTTTAGTGACCCCTTTAATCGATGGTCAATCGGGGGTGGGAGATAACGAAAAAGATAGGGCATATCGATAATACGATCGATACTTCTTCGATCGAACGAAGAGAAGAAGAAACAAATCTCGACGAATTATACGTATCGAGAGAAATGTGATCGACTTTAATTTCGAGGGCCGCAATGAAATTGTTATTAAACGAGCCGAAGTATTTAATCTCGATTGGTACTCTGCTAATAATATGGTTACTAATTAATCATAATAATAAGAATGATCTTAATAATAATTATAATGACAATATAATCGTACCAGAAGCAATAATAATAATAATAATTATAATAATAATAACTAATAATGATAATGGTGATAATAATAATAATAATATAATAATAATAATAATAATAATAACTAATAAAGATAATGGTGATAATAATAACAACTAATAATAATAATAATTAATAATGATCATAATTAATAATGATAATAATGATAATAATTATAATAATCATATATGAATAATGATAATAACTAATAACTAATAATAATAATAATAATAATAATAATAATAATAATAATAAAATATTATTAATAATAATGACGACATGAGTTTGATGACGGGTAGAATTAGAGATGAAAACAAAAAAGGTAATTAACGATAATTATATAAAGACTATAAGATGGCGTTCACCATAAGAAAGAAGAGGAGGAGGAGGAGGAGTAGGAGGGGGAGGAGATGGAAGAAGAAAATTTTAATGACAAAATGACCACAACAACGACGAAGAAAAAGGACGACGGTTAAATGATGATGACGTTAATGATGAGTAATAATAATAATAAGAATTAATTAATAAACGTATTAACGGTAGAATTTTCATACTATGGCGAGGACACATTATTATAATTTTTGATGCGCGAGCCGCAATTTCACGTAAAACGGGGGAGAACTGTACAAGTTGTTTGTGGATTAGTATTAATTCCTTCTTCTTCTTTTTTTTTCTTTCTTTTTATCTTTTTATCTTTCTCACGCTTACACACACTATGCGCGCTTACACACATACTCGTCGTCGAACATATACACGTGTAAGTTACTAATTTACTTTTTTTTGTTTTGTTTTGTTTTTTTTTTCTTTCTTTAATTATCGACATACAAACTCTCACGCTCACTCTGTCGCACTCTCACTCACTCACTCTCTCTCACGCTCTCTCTCTCTCTCTCTCTCTCTCTCTCTCTCTCTCTCTCTATCCATCTCTCACACACAGATTCGTATTTTATTTATAATAATTTTCTAACACCATGCAAAGTGCGTACGGTACCAAATTTTTTTATTGTTTCTCTCTCTCGCTCTCGCTCTCGCACTCTCTCACACTCTCTCTCTCTCTCTCTCTCTCTCTCTCTCTCTCTCTCTCTCTCTCTCTCTGCATACTTTTACAAA
>OU426856.1:8463284-8478284 GCA_911387685.1 Dolichovespula media | reverse complement strand
TAACAAATGAAAATTATATAAGAGAACAGGAGAAACATATCCTATATCCTAACCTCACAATCGTACGTCCATCGTCTTCGAATTATAATAATAAATCCTTTCGATGAATTCAAAAAAAATCTCTTTACAATTTACTTTTTATATAACTTCGAATAAACAACGAACGACCTTTTTTCAAATAATTACCATCGAAGTTCAATGAAAGAATAATAATGGTATAATAGTAATCGTAATAACAATGACGACGATTACGATGACGACAACAATAATAATAATGACGACGAATCAATGATCGATGGATCGCAAAATCGGCAAATATATGTGTATTATTAATCTCGCTCGTTTAACGCATCTATAATGGCTTCCTCTTATATGCGTACGTATGGCTTCTTTATCACTACTCTTTCTCCATCTCTTTCTTTCTTCCTTCCTTCCTTTCTTTCTTTCTTTCTTTCTCTCTGTATGTACGTACGTGCGTGCGTGTATGTGTATGTGTGTTGGTAGGTGTTATATGTCTCTATAGATTCGTGTATACGTGTTCGTGTATGTGAGTTTGCATTCGAATAACACATACGCAATGTTTTTTAATTAATTTTCATTTTTGTTTCGTGTTTGTTTGTTTGTTTGTTTATTATTATTATTATTAATTTTCTTTTATTTATTTTATTTTACTTTATTTTATTTTATTTTATTTTTTTTAATTAGTTAGGTACGTTCGTAGTCGTCCTCATATATCATTTATAGTTCAATAACGTGTTCTTCTTCTTCTTCTTTTTTCTATCCTTCTTCCTTTCTTGTTTCGTTTCATTTCATTTAATGTTCGTTTCAATTGCTTTCAATGCAATCTCGCAAACAAGGTTCCGACGTTTCTTCCTTTCCTTTTATCTTATTAAACTTCTTTTTATTTCAATTCATTCATTTATTTATTTATTCATTCATTCATTTATTTATTTATTTATTTATTTATTTATTTTTTTGTTTTATATATATATGTATATATATATATATATATTTCGTTAACATGTCCATTCCCATTTTTGTTTTGTTTTGTTTCGTTTCATTTCGTTTCGCTTTTCAGATTCGCACCGTATAAGGGGTGCGGGTGTGTACAAGCGTCATTTATTTATTATTATTCCTTAATTATCTTACTACATGTTGAGATACTCTTTGTTAATTTGTATATTTTTAATAGATCACAATGTGTCATACCATTTTCCGGCGCCATCATCGCTGGAACGACATCTTTATTTCGTCATTGTTGTTATTATTGTTGTTTTTGTTTTCTTTTTCTTTCTATTCTTTTCTCTTTCTCTCTTTTTTTTATGTATATATGCCATCGTTTCTTTTTTCTCGTCTTGTGAACACTTTTCCGTATATACATACATACGTATATATATACGTGTATATATATATATATTGTATATGTTTGTGTGTGTCTTTGTATAATATATTTATATATATATATATTATTATACAGACACGTATTAATATCATCATGCTATCCCTCTTATGCGATTAATAATCGTTACGAGTTCGACGATCCCCTTTTCTTTTCTATTCAAACGTCAATATCGAAATCATTATTTTATCATTATTATAATTATTATTATTATAATTATAATTATTATTATTATTAGTATTTTTAATATTATTATTATTATTATTATTATTATTATTATTATTGATGCGTATTTATCATTGTACATGGTAAATAAGAATAAAAACGAAAAGGAAGAAAGAATTGAACAATTTTTTTCTTTCTCACGCTCGACGATCGTTAGAAATATTTCCTCATTTCTTTCTCTTCTTCTTTTTATCTTTCTTTTCTTTTCTTTTTTTTTTTTTTTTTTTTTGTTAAAAGTTTACGCAAACCATATTTTGTATTACACTCAAGAGAGAGAGAGAGTTTCCTCTGTCTTTCTTTTTTTTTTAAATGTTTTCTTTGTTGTTAGTCTTTTTTTTATTTATTTATTTTTTGTTTCTGTTCGAATAAACAAGTTCACGAGAGGTCAACGAAATATGACGTCGCAGGGAGTGGTAGAGTTATTGGAGAAAAAAAAAATTGAAAAAATAATTACCAAAAAAAAAAAGAAGAAGAAAGAAAGAAAGAAAGAAAGAAAAGGAGAGAATTGAAGAAATAAAAGTATTGAATTTGATATCGAAAGGGGATCGGAACCGTCTATTATCCCTTTTTTTCACAATCTAACCCTTCTCTCATTTCGATCGTCCTCCTCATCGTTCATCCCTCTTTTTTCCTCCCCTTTGTTATTTGTCGCCGTTGTCCTTGCTGTCGTTGTCGTCGTTGTTGTTTATCGTTATTTATTTATTCTTACTTTTCACGCATCCCCATTCGCGCATATAAAACAAATTTCGATTTCTCCCTCAAACCCCCAATCGTTTCTCTCGTTAATCATTTTCTTTATCAATTCTAATCGTCGTGATATAAAACCCCACCCCAACCCACCCCCACCCCAACGTCCATCCAGCCACGATCGATATATTTTTCACGTATCAAAAACGTAACGGTTCTTACGCGCTGATAAGTATAATCAATTCTCAGACCTGATCGAAATATTTGTGATAATACATAACGAAGAAATGTAGAGACAAAAAAGAAAAAGAGAAACGCCATTACATATCATTTATATACCGAGATAGATATATAACGATACATATTCGTTCGTTGTTAAAAAATTAAATCAAACTTTGCATTATTTTTTTTTCCTTCCCTCTCTCTCTCTCTCTCTCTCTCTCTTTCTCTCTCTCGCTTTGTCTCTGTCTCTCTTTTTCTCTACTTTCATGATCATCGATTTTTCTTTCTCTTTTCTTCATTCGTTTTGTCGATAAAGCGCATTGATAATAATCACGATATTCGGGGGCGTGTCTATTTCTCTCTTTAATATTAACAATAATAATAATAATAATAATAATAATAATAATAATAATAAAAAGAATAATAATAATAATAATAATAATAATAATAATAATAATAATAATAATAATAATAATAATAATATTAATAATAATAATTATGATGACAATGATAATGACAACGATAGTAATTATTATAATAATTATAATAATAATAATAATAATAATAAATAATAATAATTATTATTTAAATTTAATATGGCGCAGGATATATGCGCACTTTCATCATCAATACACGCCCTTTATCGTTCTGTCGCATTATCGCGGTTCTTCTTTTTTCTATTTTCTGTTTCATTTCTTTCTTTCGCACCAGTGCGAAAGATACAAAGATTTATATTTTTATTTTTATTTTTAATTTTATTTTTGTTTCACTTTACTTTACTTTACTTTACTTTATTTTATTTTATTTTATTTTATGTTATTTGATTTCACTTTTATCTTTTGCCATTTTCCTTTCACTGTTCTTTTTACTTTTTGGTGTTGTGCGATTCGGGATCTATCGCGAGATGATCGAGATAGATATGATCGATCATTTTCTATCTTTCTCTCTGTCTTTATCTATCTATTTATTTATCTATCTATCTCTTTCACGCTCTTTCTCTCTCTCTCTCTCTCTCTCTCTCTCAAATATTTTTCTTGATATTTACTATAACACGTTGCAGTTAATAGAAGCGTATTTAAAAGTTTCCTGTTTGTTTTCTTTTCCATTTTGTTTTTTTTTTCTTTTTTCGAGAACACACTCTACCTCTTACTCTTTCCCCATCTTTATTTTTTTATTTTACTTTCTCTTTCTATCTCCATCTCTTCAAATTATTTTCACATACTGGCATCGGAGTCATTCACCTTTACATATATATGATGTTTATATACATATATATATGTGTATGTATGTATGTATGTATGTATATACATACATGCACACATACATACGTCCATACATACGTCCATACATCCATACATCATACAAACATACATACACGCACACACGCACACATAGATATATACATACACATATTACATATTACACATATTTGTTAAAACTTTTCCTTCCCATTCATATTACATATATCATAGTCGTTCCTACTTCAGCCCGTTTTTTCTTTTTCTTTTTTTTTTATGTCATTTTTATGGTTTTTTGGTTTTTTTCTTTGTTTTTTTTTTACAAAAAAGAAGAAAGAGAAAAGTAAACAAATACGAGGACCTAAACGACTGCAAGTAGTCAGTAACGATGCGACTTTCGATTCGATTCGATTCGATTAGATTAGATTCAATTGAATTTTATTTTTTTATTTTTTTTTGTTTTGTTTCGTTTCATCTCTTTAACTCTTTCCTTTCAATTTTTTAATAACGTCGCGCCCTGCGAATGATATACAGTTGATTAGGTCCAACGGGACATTGGCATTTCGTTAGACAATTATACAATTATATATAGTTTCTATATAAATACATAATATGCATTCGTATAATACATACCTAATATGTAATTGCGTGTTTTTAAAACTCGGCCGTAGCAATACGTGACGTAATTACATACGAGCACACATTCTCTCTCTCTCTCTCTCTCTCTCTCTCTCTCTCTCTCTCTCTCTCTCACACACACACACACACACACACGAATACATTTCTCGTATTGATTTATTCATTCACTCATTCACTCATTCACTCACTCTTTCTCTTTCTCTCTCTCTCTATCTCTTTCATGATCACACAATAACGTGTTAGCACACACATACGACGCACACGCATGCACGCACACAAACGCACTCGCAAATTCAGCAAAGGACACACACATACACAAACACACAGACATATGTTGTAATCGTTATAATCTCTTTCATGGGAACGTTATCAATTTCTCTCTCTCTCTTTTTTTGTTCCCAAGACGACCTGTCTCCTAATTTCTATAATACTCTCTTTTCGATGATATCACGTGTGCGTGCATGAGTGCAATTGTGCACAATGTAACCGTGTGCGTGTGCGTGTGTGTGTGCGTGTTATAATCTGGGTTACATGATTTTTTGGTATATAAATATTATTTTTCATAATATATCGTATTTATCGTTTTCCTTTATAGGGTCACGTCAAAATCTCATGTGTACGTATGCGTAGTACGTCCTTATGTATGTATTTATATCCAGCCTGTTGTTGTAATTGTTGTTGTTGTTGTTGTTTTTGTTGTTGTTACTGCTGACGATTTTGTCCTTATACTTCTTCCTTGTCCTTCCAATGTTTCCCTTCTTCTTCTTTTTATTCATCCTCCTTCTTCTCATCGATTTTCCACCATAATAAGTGCATATATGTACACACGCGCACGTTATATGTACATTCGCATTGCACCCTTCTCTCTCTCTCTCTCTCTCTCTCTCTCTCTCTCACCCTTTCTCTCTCTCTCTCTCTCTCTCTCTCTCACACACACACACACAAACACACTCTTTCAATCTCTTTCTGTACGTATTTATTTATTTATTTATTTATTTATCTATTTATTTATTTTTCGTATGAATGAATGTATGAATGAGTGAATGAGTGAATGAGCGAGTGAGTGAATGCGTGAGTGAGTGAGTGAGTGAGTGAATCAAACGAATGAACGAACGAACGAACGAATGAATGAATGAACAACGAGGAGAGAAAAGGATCTCTTTTTTTTTCTTGGTATATTTTTTTTCTCTTTTTTTTCTTTCCTTTTTTTTGTATCGTAAGTAGAAAATTGAGAAGAATAAAAAAAAAAAAAAGAATAGAAGATAAACGAAGTGGACGTAGAAGTAGAATTGTGGAAGAACCAGAATAAGAAGAAGAAGATGAAGATGAAAAAAAATCCAAAAAAACTCCAAAAAAATAAAAAAAATATATAATATAAGAAGAAGAAAGAAACGAGTAACAAGAAAAGAACAAATTCATAACGGAAAAATGAATTTTTATATAATATACACATATTAATATAGGATTCGTTATATCCGGCTAATCAATCGTTAATATTATTATTATTATTATTATTATTATTATTATTTATTATTATTATTATTTATTATTATTATTATTATTATTATTAATATTAATATTATTATTATTATTATTGGTTTTTTTCTGTTTTTTTTTTTCTTCATCCTATGTTATATATATTATTTCATAATTATTTTTTTTTAATAGAGACAAATCGTTCAGTTTACAAACGAGAGTATGCACGAAATGTGTATACGCGTGTGTGTGTGTGTGTGTATGTTTGATGTGTTCGCGTGTGTGTATATCCATGTAGGTGTGTGTGTGTGGCGTCGACGGTAAAGATACTTCATTTTTATTTCATTTAATTTTATTTTATTTAATTTTATTTAATTTTATTTAATTTAATTTTATTTTGTGTAATTCTTCTTCTTTCTTCTTCCTCTTCCTCTTCTTCCTCTTCCTCTTCCTCTTCCTCGTCTTCATCTTCATCTTCTTGTTCTCCTTCTTCTTCATCGAAGGGGTGAGATAGGCGGACGAATCAGGCATTTTGTTTCATTTCGTTTCAATCATTTATTTATTTATTTATTTCAATTTTCTATTCCGTTTCTCGTCTTCTTTTTATTTACTTATTTTTTTTTTTTTTGGCTTTGTTCAAAACCATCGCGCATCCGAGTCGTTTAGGTCTGTTCTTCTCGCTTTTATTTTTCATCTTATATTTCGTTTTTATTATTATTACGTCACACTATATTTTTATTTGTTTCACTGTTTTATTTTTCTTCCCCCATTACTTGCTCGCTCGCTCGTTTGTTAGTTAATTAGTTTAGTTACTTTGTTTGTTTGTTTTGTTTGTTTATGGATGGAATGCAATAAGATTTTAAAGAGCATTTCACACACGTCCTGCTTTCGAACAATCATCTCTCTCTCTCTCTCTCTCTCTCTCTCTCTCTTCCTCTCTCTCTCAGTCGTCCATCGACTTTTTCATATTCTACGGAGCAAAACAACAATGGTCTCCCGTAGATTATGGATTCTCCTTTTTTCTTTCCCCCCCCTCTCTCTTTTCTTTTTTAATCCCTCTTTTTAATAATCTCCCGCTTTCTCTTTTCTTCCCTTTTTTTTTATTTTTTCATTTCTTATTTCTTTTTTTTTCTTTTTTACATATATGTATACATATCACCGACGATCTTCCCCTTCTTTACCTTCTCTTTTTTTTTCCTTCTTTTTCTCCCTTTCACCCTTCCACCCTCCCACACTCTTCATTTTCCTCTCCCTCTCCCTCTCTCTCTATCTCTATCTCTCTCTTTTTCTCATTTATCATGACCGAACACACCATTCACCATTTCTTTCGCGATATAATCGTTAATATAACAACTAGTTTTATTTATAAATTCTGAACGATCAAATTCAATTATAACGTGATTTCCACTACGGTTCATTTCCCCTATATTTATATATATATATATATATATACACACACACAAACACACACATATATATATGTATATGTATATATATATATAAATATTTATATATATATATATATAGTTGTCCATGTCCTCGAATATACATTTTTGTCGCATATTTTTCTTCTTCTTCTTCTTCTTCTTCTTCTTCTTCTTCTTCTTCTCTCTTCCTTCTTATCATCAATTGCTATTTTTATTTTATTTATTTATTTATTTATTTTTTTTTTGTTATATTTTTTCATCGTTATATTATTTTTTTTTTGGTTTGCTTTTTTTGTGTTTTTTAATTTTTTTATTCCTTTTTACTTCGACCCCCTCCTCCAATCCCTTTTCCTTTCGTCCAAACTTTGTCAGTACCATTTTGCGTTATTGTTTTGTCACTGTTCTCGTCATACTTTATTTTTTTTTTTTATTTTGCTTTATTTTTTCTCAATTAGTTTATCGCCTATCAGTTTTTTTTCTTTTTTTGGTCATTTTAAAGAAGCGTCTAATATGATAGGTGAAAGTACACCTAAAACGCAACTAACGTACGAACAAACACTGACGAAAGAAGAAAAAGAAAGAAGGAAAGAAAGAAAGAAAGAAAAGAAGACGGAAGGAAAAAGAGAAAGAAAGAAGGAAGGAAGGAAGGAAGGAAAAAAAGAAAAGAAAAAAGGACAGAGGGTGAAACAAGGAGAGAGAGAGAGAGAGAGAGAGAGAGAGAGAGAGAGAGAGACAAAGAGACAGAGAGAGAGAACACGAAAGATAAAGGAAAAGAGGTAGGAAAAAGAAAGAAAAAACAAGAAAAAAAAGAGAAAGAAAGAAACAAGAAAAAAAAGAGAAAGAAAAAAACAAGAAAAAAAAGAGAAAGATAAAAACGAGAAAAAAAGAGAAAGAAAAAAACAAGAAAAAAAAGGAAAAAAAAACAAGATAAAAAAGAGAAAAAAATGAAAGATGGGTTGAAAAAAAAAAAGAAAGAAAGTAACGTTTTGCAAGGGGATGATGAAAAGAGAAAAACCACGTAAGGTTATGTATTAGGGAAATGAACGGTAGTAGTACTCATAACGTTAATCGATAGTAGTATAGCAGCGCTCGTATCCCGTTCGAGGACATCGTGCAATAATTATATACTCTCGATTTCCCCCACCGTCACTCCTGTCTGCCTCTCTCTCTCTCTCTCTCTCTCTTTCTCTATCTTTCTCTCCCTCACCCTCTCTCTTTCATCCGTCTTTCTCCTACACATTTTTACTTACTTTACTTACTTATCCTCTTCCTCCTTCTAATTCTCCATTTTTATTCTAATTATTAATTATTATTAGTATTCCTTCTCGGACGAGCGGCAGTGACTCGTTTCTTTTATTACCCCTCCCCCTCCTCCTCCTCCTCCTCCTCCTCCTCCTCCTCCTCCTCCTCCTCCTCCCCTTAGAGAAGATATTTGTTTTGTATTTTTCCTCTCTCTCTTTCTATTTTTTACACTATTTTTTTTTGTTGCCTTTTCGTTCATCCGTTTTGTCCTTTCTTTTTTCTTCCATCTTCTTCTTCTTCTTCTTCTTCTTCTCCTTCTTCTTCCTCTTCTTCTTCCTCTTCTTCTTCCTCTTCTTCTTCCTCCTTTTCATCCTCTTCTTCATCCTATTGTTTCCCTTTTTCTTTTTTCTTTCATTATAGTTTATTCTAACCTTCTTCCTATTTGCAAGCCCCGCACCACCCTTATCAATTTTTTGTTTCCCTCTTTATTTATTTATTTAATTATTTAATTAATTAATTATTTATTTATTTATTCATTTATTTATTTATTATTCCTTTCCATTCATACATCGTCCTTTTCCTGACATTATTGATGTTGCTCTTGTTATTATTGTTGTTGTGGTTGTTGTTGTTCATATTTTCATGCCGAACGCAGAAAAAGGGGGGTTGAATTTTATTCTCTATTGATAAAACATGGCCGTCACATTTAACATTTCCCTTACGATTATGATTTATCTCATAATAACACGGACAAGGTGTGGTGGTTTATTATATATATTTCTTAACCTTTTAACCTTATTTTTTTTTTTCATCATTTTCAAAATGATCTTGGTTCTTCCATTAATTCATCTTTTTATACTTTATCCATTCCTTCGCCGTCCCTTCTTTCTATCTTTTATCGTGTATCTTTTTTTGGTGTTGTGTGTGTGTATATATCTGTGTATGTGTATATATATATGTATCATACGTACATACATACATACATACATCATACATGCATCATACATACATCATACATACATACATACATACATACATACATACATACATACATACATACATACATACATACATATATATATACATAAATATATGTATATGGTGAGGACCCCATCTTCACCGTTCTCGCTAATTTTTTAAAGGCGAATAACGATGAGAAAGACAGCGATCGGTGACGGTGGCGGTGGCGGTGGCGATGATGATAACGATGATAACGATGATAACGATGATAACGACGACAACGACGACAACGACGACGACGAAGACCGACGACGACGACGATCGACGACGATAATGATGATTAATTGGTGACTATGAAACGTGTTGGTTGGTTGTTGTCGATGCCGATGTCGATGAAAATGGCGATGACGATGGCATAGACGACGACGACTCTGATAAGTTTCTTTTTCTTTGTAATTTTTTTTTTTAATTATTTACTTGTTTGCTTTGTTTCGTTTCGTTTTTTGTTTTGTTTTATTTTTTGTTTTGTTTCGTTTCGTATTATTATTATTATTATTATTATTATTATTATTATTATTATTATTATTATTATTATTATTATAATTATTCTTTTTTCCCCTTTCTCTCTCTATCTCTCTTTTAAGTTTTCGCTCTTAATTTTTGTTTTTTTTTTTTTGTTATAAATTGTCTTGAGAAACCGATTTTGTTTTTTTTGTTTTTTTGTTTTTTTGTTTTTTTAATACGATTATAATAATAATAATTAATCCCAATGTTCGATTTTAAGTTAAAGCCTTTTTCACTTGATTAAGGGTGAGTCTAAATTTGGATTGGGGTTAGGCTGTTGCGAGGTCGAAGATGGTGATGGTACCTGTGCCACTACCGAGCCCTTCCCATCTGAAAGAACATTTCCGCCGCTACCTCCACCGCTGCCACCGCCGCTCATACCGCCAACCCCGACGACCCCTGCTCCACCGCCCTCTTGCATTTTCTCGCAGTAATCCGCGAATATGTCGCGGAAACGGGCCCAGGACTTCTCCGGTACCGTAATGGCCGTTCGAAAGTTCGTTTTCACCTGTAAATACATCGTCAAAGGGATTAAATATACGTACGTACGGAACGGAACGGATTATGAATGAATGGATGGATGGATGGATGGATGGATGGATGAATAAATGAATAAGTGAAAAATGAATAATAATCGCTACGAAAAGTTCGTGATTTGTATTTTCTTTTTCTTCTTTTTTGTCATCTAATCGATTAAATTTTACTTTTGAAAGTTCGTTTTCACCTGTAAATACATCGTCAAAGGGATTAAATGAACGTAAGGAACGGAACGGAACGGATTATAAATAGATGAATGGATGGATGGATGGATGGATGGATGGATGGATGAAAAAGGAATAATAATCGCTACGAAAAGTTCGTGATATGTATTTTCTTTCTCTTCTTTTTTGTCATCTAATCGATTAAATTTTACTTTTGAAAGTTCGTTTTCACCTGTGAATACATCATCAAAGGGATTAAATGAACGTAAGGAACGGAACGGAACGAATTATGAATGAATGAATGAATGAATGAATGAATGAAAAATGAATAATGATCGCTACGAGAAGTTCGTGATTCGTATTTTCTTTCTTTCTTACTATTCTTTTTCTTCTTCTAATCGATTAAATTTTATTCGATCTCCAAGAGAGAGCTACGTGGGAGTTTCATTTTTTTTCTGTAACTCCGATAGAATGTACAAAAAGACTGTGACCAAGAACGAGGCCGGGAGGGTTTCTAATCCGAGAAAGTTAGAAAATTGAGGGAGGGTAGGGGAAAGAAAAAAGAAAAAAGAAAAGAGAAAAGAAAATTGTCTCGCAATTACAAGATCGTTTTTAGCTACCATTTTGAATTTCGTTTAAAGAATCCCCACCCATTTAACACCCGACCTCGTATATATATATATATATCTATATTTTTTTTATCGAACAATTTTTATGTAAGAAACTCGAAATAGGACTAACAAAAAAGGGTGTCTATTTTTCTATTTCTTTTTTTTTTTTTACAACGTCGTTAACACACACAAATAGGTATTAAAGAAACGAAGGTTTGTGTGTGTGTGTGTGTGTGTGTGTGTGTGTGTGTGTGTGTGTGTGTGTGTGTGTGTGTGTGTGTGTGTGTGTGTGTGTGTGTGTGTGTGTGTGTGTGTGTGTGTGTGTGTGTGTGGAGAAGGGTTTGCGGAGTGATTTAAAAAAGAAAAAAAGAAGCTTACCTCAGAAATTCTCATGTAGATGCCACGATTATTTTGACCGATATCAAAATAAAAATTCTTCCCCTCGACGCGCATATAGCGGCCATCGGGTAGGTCACCTTTAAATCCACCATCGTCGGTACCAAATTCTTCTAAAAGATCCGTCAACGCATCACGGAACTCGATCATACCTTGCGCAGGTATCGCGATCTGCGTCCTAGGTCCTCCTCGTGTTATCGTTTGCGATACCTGGATATACATATATACATATATATATATATACATATATACATACATACGTGTGTATGTATATACATACATATATATATATATATATATATATACGTATAAAGTAAGAGAAAGAAAAAAATGGGGGTTACGTTTTTCAAGATATATTTACGTATAATAAATTTACTTTTTGTTCAAATTCTTTTCTTTTTTTTAATGTCTTCAATTTTTTCTTTTAACTTATTCGATCATTCGTTCGTTCTTTCGTTCATGCGTTCATTCATTCGTTCGTTCGTTCATTCGGACATTCATTCGATAAAATTTAAAGAGAAAGAAGTTCAGGGAGGTTGAGTCGATGGGACACTCGAGGGGTAAGGGGGTATGGAGATTAAAGCGTTACAACAACACATCGTGAACGGTACATACAGGGTGACTCACCCGCAGGAAACGACCACGAGAGTTCTCCTTGAGATCCAGGTAATACCGCCTGTTATCCTTGACCATCATCTCTGACTTGAGTTTTCCATCGTCCGGCACATTTTCTGGATTCGGTGGACCTAATATTATTATATATATATATACATATATATATATATATATATATATTAATTTTTTTTTTGTATGTTTGCACGCTTGTTCGTTCGACGAGTTCTGCTTGTTTTTTCGTTTTTTTTTTGCTTTTTCCTGTTATTTTAATTTTTTTTTTTCGTTTCTTGCTTTTTCCTGTTATTTTAATTTTATTTTCTTTTTTTTTTTTTTTCAATTCGACGCGACTAGACGATAAACAGATTTTTCTTAAAAGATTGATCGATCAATCGACAGATCGATCGATCGATCGATAATTATCGGAAAAGAACCGGAAGTAGGATTGAGAAATTACTCACCTAAGGATGCATAATAATCGCTAAACGTTGACAGGTGGTTCCGAAACTCGAATGCTGTGCTCAGTGCTAAATAGATTTGGCTTCTTCTTCCGTCCGCTCCGATCTAACCGATTGCACAATTAGAACAACGTTAACGTGTTGGTAATATACAGAATGGACGAAGACGGGGTGAAGGAGGGGAGATGGATGGATGGATGGATGGATGGATGGACAAATGGATGAATGGATTGATGGATGGATGGATGGATGGATGGATGGATGGATGGATGGATGGATGGATGGAGAGAGGGGAAGGGGATGGATATGGACCAAAAGTTTCCAAGTAATTTTTAACAAAATTAATTACTACTTTTCGAGACTATTCGAAGGCTAATCTTTTCTTTATTTTATTTTTTGTTTTTATTCTCTCTTTCTTTATTCAGATCATCAAACCTTTGGAAAGAACTTTTGGCCCAATTATTTCGCACACCAATAAATACATCGTGTATACGCGTATAAAAATAAATACTCAAAGTTTAACGATAATATTAAATAATAATAATAATAATAATAATAATAATAATAATAATAATAATAATAATAATAATAATAATAATAATAATAATAATAATAATAAATAATAAATAATAATAATAAATAATAATAATAATAATAATAAATAATAAGTAATAATAATTATAATAATTATAATACCTCGGCGACTTTGATAAATCTTCCGCGTCTATTTTGCTTCACGTCAAGGTAGAATCGTTTGCTTTGAATTTGCAACATTTTCGTCGCCAGCTCTTGCTCATTTTGCTGAACTTGTTGACCTGAAAGCAAAAAAAGAAACACAAAACACTTGGTGGTCACTCGTTCGTGAGAATTGTGGAGCGAACGCGACGACAAACGAACGAAAAATAAGAAAATAAAAGGGAAAGGAGAATGAGAAAAAAAATTACGAAGGGAACAAACAAACAAATAAATAAATAAATAAATATATAAATGAATGAATGAATGAATGAATGAATAAATGAATAAATAAGTGACGACGACGACGACGACGACGACGAAGATTAAAAAAAGAAAAGAGAAAAGAAAAGAAAGGAAAAAAATTTTAAAAAAAGAACGGGGAGATGATAGGTGGGATGATCAGGGGAGGGTGGGAGTAGGATTGAGGTTGGGAGTGGGGGTAGGGGTTGGGGGATAGGAGGAGCGTATCCGTAAAAACTATTTCGGGAAAGTTTCTTTTTTCTCTTCCTTCTTCTTCTTATTCGTCTTCTTCTTCTCGCTTTACGTTCGAAATAACCCTATCGTATCTGAGACGGAACATACACACACACACACACTCTCTCTCTCTCTCTCACCCTCTCTCTCTTTCTCTCTCGTTCGTTCGTTTTGGTATGCATTTTATTTCGTTATAAATAAGACAAAAGAAAAAAAAAACTCGACGATCCGCTGAGAGTAAAAAATGCTGCGAAGGAATGAACAGGAAAAGAAGAAGAAGAAGAAACAAAAAATAAAGAAAGTAAAAAGTTTGGCGTACAAGGAGCAACGAGAAAAATGGAGGAGGCCCAAAAAAGAGGGTGAGAATGAGTTGGGTGGGATTGGGTAGAAGAGGCCAAACGAGAAGGGGCGGGGGTTGAAGGGATTCGGGTGCTGGTGCCAGGTAAAAAAAAAACTACGGAATATATATATATATATATATATATATATATATATATATATATATATATATATATATTCGCATTCGTCGATACGTGCAATTGATGATAACACACGGACGTTTGATTCGTATTACGAACGCCACCTAACACGTCTCTCGAGATAATTCAACGCAGGAAATCTCTGCCAACCCAACCCCTGGCGTGTAAAATTTCTTGGAGAACATTTTCCGTAAGGGTTTTGGGACGAAAAAATTAGGGAGAAAAGAGAAAACGAAAAAAAAGAAAAAAAAGAAAAGAAAGAAAGACAAAAATTATATACGGAAAAATAGAAAAAAAAAAAAAGCGTTTCGATTGGACCACACCGAGGAACGCAACGGCAATGGCAATGGCAACAACAGCAGCAGGAGCATCATCTCTCCTCTCCTCTCCTCTCCTCTCATGGGAGAGATGGAACAAACTCTCTCTCTCTCTCTCTGTCTCTCTCGCGCTCTCTC
>OU426856.1:8454209-8456709 GCA_911387685.1 Dolichovespula media | reverse complement strand
AATACGACCCTCCTTGATATATTACGTATATGTACATATATACGTATACGTAATACGTATACGTACGTACTGTACGTATGTATATATGTATGGTACATTAGAACGACCTAACCTCTCCTTCTCTCTCACTAACCCAATATAAATTCTATCCTTTTCTTTCCATTTTTTAATTTTTATTTTTATTTTTATTTTTATTTCTACTTGTATTTTTTTGTTTATATTTAACTAATTACCATATGTTCTCCAAGAGATGGATATAGTATCAGCCTTTTATGACGTTTCCTATAAATACTTTCACCAATTTTCTTTTGCAATGTATAAAAATTAAATAGAATAATGATCGACAACGATGAACGATGAACGATAAACGGACGCTGATGATGATGATGATGATGACGATGATGATCATGGTGATAATGATAATAAAAAAATATATAATAACAATAACAACAATAATTATAACAATTAAAAATAAAATAAAAAAAAGACAAAAAAACATTAAAAATTCGATAGGAGCGAATCAGCGATAAATAAAGAAGCAGCAAACCGGTACGTTGTGTTCCGGATCGCCATTTGCTATACACGCTCCTGATTTCGATATATCACGTGACGTCGTTTGTGTCAGCTACCTTCGGGGCACCAGTACTGTATCTTGTCCATTATGTCGCCCCAGCTATTCTTCAACGGATTCCGGCCAACCTCGCCCTGCGAAATCTCCACGATCTCTCCCATCCTCATTATAACTGGAGTTCCTCGTTATAAAATTTTTCTTCCCCTCTCCTTCAGAAACAAGAGAGAGAGAGAGATATATATATCTCTATCACACACACTCTCTCTCTCTCTCTCTCTCTCTCTCTCTCACTCTACCCTTGCTCGTCGTCTACTTCTTATTCGCCGTATGTATCCGTTCTTAGAGCCCACATATCACAGATCTAACTCTCTCTCTCTCTCTCTCTCTCTCTCTCTCTCTCTCTCTCTCTCTCTCTCTCTCTCTCTCTCTCTATCTCTCTCTTTCTCTCTCGCTACGATAACGCCAAGCACGACATAGTGCGACTAAACGACGAATTCGTCGTCGTGTAGTGTAGTCGTTGTTTTCGTAATCGTAGTCGTCGTCGTAGTCGTCGTAGTCGTAGTCGCGAAGAGGAATGGATATTTTTTTTTCGCTATCTCTCTCTCTCTCTCTCTCTGTTTCACCCCTTTTTTCTCTCTTTTTCTCTACACCCCTTTTTCTTAAATCTTATTACTTATACTTCGGAAATAAAAAAGGAGCGAGAGATACGAAGAACGATTAATCAATCCGATATATATATATCTCTATGTGTGTGTATATATATATATTTGTTTAGGAAAGAAAGAAAGAAAAAAGAAAAACAGAAGAAAAAAAAGATCTCTTGTAAAAGTTCAACGAAATGTCTTGAACGAAATAAATATTATATATCAGTCCAACGAAACATCCGTGGTCCGATTCCTTTGTCGCGATTCATTCACACGACGGACAACGACGGACAACGACGACGAACGAAACGAACGAACGAAACGAACGAACGAAACGAACGAACGAAACGAACGAAACGAAACGAAACGAAACGAACGAAACGAACGAAACGAAACGAAACGAAATGAAACGAACGAAACGAGACGAACGAAACGAACGAAACGAAACGAGACGAGACGAGACGAACGAAACGAACGAAACGAACGAACGGACGGACGGACGGCGTCAACAGACGACGATATTTCACGCACTAGCCAGCCGTTAAGTACGACGAGTAAAACGTACGTACGCACGCACGCACGTACGTATGTATGATAGTGTGTATATATATATATATATATATATATATATATATATATATATATATATATTATTCTCTTCCTTTTCTTTTTTTTTCTTTATATCTTTTCCTCTTCGATCGATCTTGCGATATAGTAATCCCGGGAACTTTGGGATGACTCAACAGGCGGCGGACAAGAGACGACGACGTCGACGATTACGACGACGACAGTAACAGTAACTGCAACGACCAACGACACAGCGGTAACACCAGCAAAGTAGAGGAAGCTCTCGTAGTAGAATAACGTGTAGTAGCAGTCAGCAGACAGTCAGTCAGTCTGTCAATCAGTTAGGCAGTCAGTCAGTCAGTCAGTCAGTATGTACGATATAGTGGTCATCGACTTCACACAGATATCCCTGGTGTGCCTGTAGTATGTATATCATCAGACGATTTCGTTAGGCCCGGCCTTACCGTTCCACGATAAAAGTACGTTTGTTCATTTAACAAATCGTTGTCGTAGTCTCGTAACAACGATATGAATGATACAATCGTCGTCTGTTGCTCCTCTCTCTCTCTCTCTCACTCTCTCACACTCGCACACACCTCTCTCTCTCGCGCGCGCGCTCTCGTTCTCCTTGCTCTCTCTCTCTCTCTCTCTCTCTCTCTCTCTCTCTCTCTCTCTCTCTCTCTCTCTCTCTCTCTCTCTCTCCTCAGACGTTACTTCG
>OU426856.1:8414209-8446709 GCA_911387685.1 Dolichovespula media | reverse complement strand
GTAGATTTCGTTGGTAGATCAGGAGGTGTAACTTCTTTGTTTTCCGGTGATAGAATATAGGTTTTTTCCCCTACTTCCCTCGGTGGCATCCAAGACGGTATGATCTTTGTGTGAAGACGCCACTTACCGTATTGGTTCGCCAAGTGACATTCGTATACGATATATTCGAGAACATCCTTCTTTAATATCTCGCTTCCTTTTATCAAACGACCGAATCTATCGTATATTGTTAATATCTATAAAATAATATAGTAATATTGAGGTTTGATTATCCTTCGCTAAATATATATTTTTCTAATGTCTCGTATAACTAGTAGTACCTGTTGGCTATGAATGCGGACTGTTAACTGTCCATATACGTTGTCCTTTGAAATTAGATCATGACATCTTGCATGTACGATGCGAGGTGGTTCCAATGATTCCACGTACTTCCAATGAATAGTTTTGTCCATGATATTATGCAACATTTTCTGAAAGTTATACATATATTATATCTAATGTAAATAACATTTGGGATGAATCACGAGTGTATAAAACTTACAGAATATGCGCTCTCTGTAACATATTCTATCAAAGCGTTCTTATCTTTTCTGCAATTACAATAAACATTTGTATAATTGGAAAAACAAAAACAGTGATCATTATTTTCGATAATAACTTACGCAGCTAAGGCTTCATGCGCTTTAATATAAATATCTAAAGCTTCTTGTGGGAAATCCTTCATTACAAATGTGTCTAGAAATGATTTTATTTTTCTAATGGCCATCATTGATTTTCCTTTCATTGTTACATCTGTCATTTTTTGCATTGCTCCCTATTAATGTATTTATTATATGGTATTAATTTAATCTTATTATTATTTGTATTCGTTATCATCCTAAACTTTTTATTTAATAATGTTTTTCATTATACCTCCTTAGAAATTGCAGAGAACTTTCCGTCACCTTCCGGTGGTACATAAGAGTCAAAAGCATCAGGAGTACAACTAACATAAATTGGTCTTTCTATCCATTGCTTTTGTGGATATACTCCGTTTTGTTTTAATAGCGAACGCCTTTTTTCCGCATCTTTTTTTTTATCAGTCTCATGAAAATTTGGTAGATCTAATTTAATAAATTTTTCTTTCCTATCTTTTTTATACTTAGGATTCCAATGTTTACTGTAATGCCTGATCTGTTCTGAAGAATTATGAGGGTACGACATAGCACTTAGCATTACAGGTGAATTATTCTAAAAAATATATTATTACTATTATTATTATTATTATTATTATTATTATTATTATTATTATTATTATCATAAATCTTGTAAAAAAAAATTAACTTGCATAATAACAATGAATACCTGCATATATTTTCCTAAAATATAATTTGAACGTAATATATATTTCGACATCATTTTGTTAATAATATATTGTATGCAATATAAATATTATACTAATTTGGGTAAAGTTAATTAAAATAAGTGGAAATTGTCCGCTTGTATAGAATATGTTTACTTCGTTTCCATTATTTGATTGCAAACGTTATAGGTTAGTTCGATAGAAACCATATACTTCTCACGGAAAAGAACACGTGGGCTGTTAACGATTGGTTGGCGCTATAGTATCAAATTAGATCGAATCAATTCAAATAACAGATATCAAATTTTTCTACGAAAAGGAATTATGATCGTTGGTACTAAAAATATACGATATTTATTTATAAAATATATGAACAAGAAAAATTTATTTTCAAATTACAGAAATGTATCACGATGTGAATTATGATACAAGGGAATCGGCTTAGATGATTAAAATCCGAGAATAATATCTTCAATCCCGCTTATATTACTTGAAATACCTATATTAAGAGCATATGAGTAACTATAACAATGTTAATTTCTAGCTGATAGCGTTAGATCAAGAGCAATATTAACAGTATCTCTTAAAAACCACAAATTTCCAATTGGATATATCAATCCTCTCTCACCATAATCATAGCAGATGGATGTCCCTGGGATATATATATGTGTGTGTGTGTGTGTGTTAATCATTCAATATTATTTATCAATGTTTGATTTTGCTTATTAACTTTTATTTAATATATTGTTACCAATCATTTGTATAGCTCACCCACAAAGTTTGTCAAGCATTATGAACTTCTTAGGATCGTCAGACTGCTTGCAAATCTGTATTGATTAAAAGGAACATAGAACAGTGTTACAGATCATAGAATAAAACTTGAGGCTCTTAAAATGGTTCTACTGAATCCTGCAACTACACCCCATTTTCTAACTCGATAAAAGTTTCATCCAAACATGCTGGCGATAACGAAACTGAGAATACAAATGACATGTCAATATCCAAAATGTCCCAAGGATAGTTTATACCGCTGCAGCGATAAGGAGATTGTCTTTTATAATTGTTGCTCCACATATAAATTCTTTTGATCTATCTGGACCTTTCGTTTCATAGAGAGTAGCATGCTATGGAAACGGAGAAATGTCAATAGCATTGCTGTGTATTATGAGAGGTTTTTGTGTTTGGAGTAAGAACTCTGCATACGAAATCACATACGCTATGATAGAAAAGTGATGAACAGTCCTAAAAGAAAAAAAAAAAGAAGAAATTAAGTTTTTAGTTCGAAAAACTGATGAACATTCGTAAAAACACCTCGGATCGCAAGTGCCTGAATAGCTCAGTCGGTAGAGCATCAGACTTTTAATCTGAGGGTCCAGGGTTCGAGTCCCTGTTCGGGCGTATTTTTTTTCCCCTTAAAAAGATAATACGATTATGTCTTCACAGAATACCAACGATTTTATTTATAGTTAATAAAAGCGTATGTACTAAGAAAAGAAAGAAAAAAATTAAAAGTAATAATAAAAAATAAAAAAAAAAAAAAATGTAATCCAAATGTTATGTATCACATCACATTTTATTGTCCTTTATTCATTTAAATGTCATGGCGGCTTGTATTCATCTTAGATTAATACGAAATTGCACAAATACACACAAATTTTTCCCATGCGTTCTACCAACGAATATATTCCAAGTACGTTTTTAAGTACAATGTAGAAAATAAATTTACATTTAAATATCTACAATATAAAAAACAATATCCATAAATTCGATAAAATCAATCGCAATGTAAATCAGTCGATATAAAACAATATTAAAAAATGCCTAATAATATCTTAAAATAACCGCGTAATGTGAGAAAAAAAATAATTATACATTTAAAGAGGGCAAGACATGAATTTCCTCGAATCCTGATAAAAACCATATTATGTAATATGGAGAATAACATTTTTTTTTATTGTTGTTCCTTGATACTGCCATCTGTCATACCAAAATACGCTTTATTTGCCATTTTAATAAAAAGACCGGTCTCCACTACTCCAGGCATCAATAAAATTTCTTCATTAATTTTACCCCAATCGCTCAAATCTTGTGGAAAATGCCAATCCAAAATAAAATTACCATTATCGGTTATAACGGGTCCCTGCGATTAAAAGAAAAATAGAAAAAAAAAAAAAAGAAAGGAATAATATATACGGAAAAACTATTTTTCATATTAACAATAGACAAATATATAAGATATAACATTAATATTTACAGCTTTAGCAATGGCCATTCTTATCTTTACATCGCCACCATAATTATCTTCAATTCTATGTTGAATAGGAACATATGCCATAGGAACTACTTCGATAGGTATACCTTGCTTATATTGTTGTCCAAGTTTCTCCGAATGTTTTCTAAAATTCGTTATATCGCATGACATAATTATTAGAGAAATAATATAAAGAATAAAATATATAGGGACATCTTATCGAATTATAATTAATAATTATATCATAACGTACGTATAATCAGCTATAATAATAAATTCTTTGGCACAAGAAGCAACAATTTTTTCTTGAAGCAAACATCCCCCACCACCTTTGATGATATTCATTTCAGCATCGACTTCGTCTGCGCCATCGATGGCACAATCTAACTATGAAGTATTATATAATAAATTACATTTTCAAGCGTAGAAGCTATCAAATGTTATAAAAATATGTTTACCTTTGGATAAGATTCCAAATCGCCTAATGTTAATTGATTATTCAATATCAGTTGTCTAGCTTGATACGAGGTAGGAATACAAACCACGTTAAGTTTTTCTTCTTTTACACGTTCGGCTATAAAAAAATACATCACTTATAAAAAATATAAGCTCTAAGTCTTGCATACGATATTAAACACCGTCATGGTCAAAGATATATAATATATATGTGATTATATTATTTACAGAATATCTAAGGAAAGGTCTTATTATATGTTAAAAGATCAAAGGTTAAGATTTGGGTAAGATAAAAGTTTAGCATAGTACACACATAATTTATAATAATTATTTTATTATGATCTTAATATAATAGTACCAGGGAGAACATTTTACAAAATAATTAGTATTTGAAGAGCGTAATAATGATTAGAAAAAAGAAAAAATATTATTTTATGAAATTGAAAGAGGAGACAAGTACATATATATACATATACATGAAGAAAAATTTATACGAAGTACAATACCTGAAAAAATATTATTAATAATTCTTACCAAGTCTATGTACAGCATGAATAATAGTAGACCCACTACCAATTCCTATTACACTATTATCCTAAAAATTAAATTCGATAATTATAATCAAGACAGATAACATTATTTTATTAACCTCTAAAATTTTCTTTTTCTTTCGACATATCACTTTACGACGAAATAAAACGATATATAACTTGCCTTGACGTACTCGTCGATAGCTTTATAAGCAGCAATTTTTTTGGCAGTTTCGAGAGGTCCCATTTTTCCTAATATCTTTGTATTGTTAAATAAATATTCTACACCGGACAACGCACAGGACAAAGCTTTCGCGCGTACTAACGTTTTTAAAATCATTCTTTATTATCGATATATGTGTTTCGATATTGCCAACGTCATTGTTATGTTTTACCAACACAACGGATGTTTTACAACTTGGCCCTATGAAGTTTCCTGTAAAAGGGATAAATTTTATTATGCGGAATTTAAACACATCTCTTCTCATTCGTATACGAAAACCAAACGGAGATGTATATAAATATAAATACATATATAACAATTAACGAATGAAGTCGCGGTATGTTTAATGTATCGATTAATTCATTCGATATCACAAAAGTTTCGATTCCTGGATATATCGTTAAATCGCTTATATATTACTCTCCTCGACGTCAAGCACGACACGTGGAACGTTTTGATCAATTGAATTGTAATATGAATAACTTACAAAGACATCTGGATAGAAATTGACATGACATTTATTTCCAATGCATTCTAACTTATATATATATATATTATTTCGTCGATCGAAAGTAAAAAAAAAAAAAATAAACATGGACGCAAAGAATTTAATAATTCGTTGAAATTGACACGTACCACTTTGAACCGATAATGATCATTTTCGTATAAATTGATTTGTTTCGGATTATGAAGGAGGATTTTAAAAATATTGAACTATATTAAAAAGAAATATTTTAACATTAGAATATTATACTTATACACACACACACACACACATACATATATATATATATGTATCACAAGTATACTTATTTTTGCTTGTGAAATAATTAAGTACGATACTTACGTATGCATGTATGTCAGATATCTCATGTTATCACATAGAGACGGAAGAATGGAAAATGCGCAAGCGTTAGAGCGAATAATGGGAACTTGAAACGGGTGGCCCCCCTGAGTGGTCCAAGAAGAGAGAGAGAGAGGGTATAATGTTGAATTCGTTTCTAACGTGATTTATTAAGGAATGTTATATACCACTTCAATTGTAGCATGAATTAATTCGGTAAGAAACATATATAATATTGGTCACTCGTCGAATTGACATCTCGTTTAGGGAAGAAAAGATTCTAAAAGTATTCGAATTATTAAACGAATGATAATAAACGCACTGGTGGTTAAAGTCTGCTTGATATAATCCATTAACCGGTTGTGTGTGAATATTTGTTTGATTCGATCGATTTGATATATACGTTTATATAGCCGAACACACAATGGAAGCTTTAATACCAGTAATAAATAAATTGCAAGATGTATTTAACACTGTTGGATCGGATGCTATTCAGCTTCCGCAAATAGTTGTCTTGGGAACTCAGGTTAGTTAATAAATATTTTAAATATAAGCATGTAACGCACGATAATGCTAAGGAAACGTTGCATTTATTTGCTTTTGATTCTTTCTTCCTTTGTTCTCATTGTCATGAAAAAGAATTCGAATATTTATTCGTACGATGATTCGACGATATTGATGTTATGGAAAATGATTATTTACTGTCGTTAAATAATAAGAAAAGAATTGTAAAAATTTCACGATTGGTGTTGGCGAATTTCTCAGAATATTTTTTATCGTTTTTTCTTTTATTTATTTATCTTTTTTTTAATCAAATTTTTTCTTACTGAGCAATCGTCGTAGCATAGAGTTTTTTGTTGTCGGTCGCCTAGAATTAATTTCTACAAATACATCATTTCCAATTTTTTTTTTTTAGAGTTCTGGAAAGTCATCCGTAATAGAAAGTTTAGTAGGCCGTTCGTTCCTTCCTAGGGGAACAGGTATAGTTACTCGTCGACCATTAATACTTCAACTTATATATACTCCAAAGGAAGATAGAGAACACCGTAGTGCAGAAAATGGAACGCTGGATTTGGAAGAGTGGGGTACATTCCTACATACGAGAAATAAGGTTTTTAGAGATTTTGATGACATACGATGCGAAATCGAAGCGGAAACGGATCGTATGGCAGGATCAAATAAAGGGATTTGTCCTGAACCTATCAATCTTAAAATCTATTCGACGTCTGTTGTCAATTTGACGCTTATAGATTTGCCTGGTATTACTAAAGTACCAGTCGGAGATCAACCGGAAGATATTGAAAACCAAATTCGTCAACTTGTATTGGAATACATATGTAATCCTAATTCCATCATTTTAGCGGTTGTTACTGCTAATACAGACATGGCAACAAGCGAAAGTTTGAAACTAAGCAAGGACGTTGATCCGGATGGCAGGCGTACTCTTGCTGTTGTTACAAAATTAGATCTTATGGATGCAGGTATAATTATTTTAGATATTTTATTCCATATCAAAGGACTATTAAAACTTTTGTCTCGTTTCTTTTGATAATAGGAACAGATGCGATAGATATATTGTGCGGTAGAGTAATTCCTGTTAAGTTAGGAATCATTGGAGTGGTCAATCGTTCGCAACAGGACATAATAAGTAATAAAAGTATTCGAGATGCATTGAAGGACGAAGCTATATTTTTACAACGTAAATATCCAACGTTAGCGAATAGAAATGGTACACCTTATTTAGCTAAAACGCTGAATCGATTACTGATGCATCATATACGTGATTGTTTACCAGAATTAAAGGTAATAGTGCCATTTGAATTCTACATATAATAAAACCACTCGTATAACTGCCGATAATCCCTAATATAATTTGCTGTTTTTTTCTTTTTTTTTTTTTTTCTTTAAATTAGACAAGAGTTAACGTCATGGTATCGCAATTTCAAACACTACTCTCTTCTTATGGGGAAGATGTTGGGGATAAGAGCCAAACTTTATTGCAAATTATCACGAAATTTGCAAGCAGTTACTGCTCTACCATCGAGGGAACCGCTAGAAATATTGAAACCACCGAGCTGTGTGGAGGTGCACGGATATGTTATATATTTCACGAAACATTTGGGAGAACCCTTGACTCTATCCATCCACTTGCTGGTCTTACCAAGTTCGATATTTTAACTGCCATACGAAATGCAACCGGTCCAAGGCCAGCACTTTTTGTACCCGAGGTGTCCTTTGAATTATTAGTTAAAAGACAAATAAGAAGGCTGGAAGAACCTTCTTTACGATGCGTAGAACTTGTACACGAAGAAATGCAAAGCATTGTACAGCATTGCGGTACCGAAGTACAACAAGAGATGTTACGATTCCCTAAATTACATGAAAGAATTGTTGATGTTGTTACACATTTATTACGAAGACGGCTCCCTACTACTAATCAGATGGTATAATTCTTATTTTTTAATTATATATATATATATATATTTTTTTTTCCTTTCTGTAAATCCAGAATATCATTTTTATATATTTCTCATTGAATTTATTTTTATAAAGGTAGAAAATTTGGTCGCCATAGAATTAGCATATATTAATACTAAACATCCAGATTTTCATAAAGATGCAGCATTTGTCTCTTCGTTATTAAAAAATACGGATATAGATAACGTTAAACATAATAGAAAATTACCTTCTGTTAGCAACAATTCTCCGTCTGGTGCGGCATTGTCTGCTGCGGAAACTGTAAGTAAAATTTAAATGTACCTTGGTAGATTTCATGTAACTAGTTTCATATTGTTCTAATAATATAATACGTCCGATCGTACGTTTGATTGATTAATTAATTAATTAATTAATTAAATTATTAATTTTATATACGAAATTTTAATAACAAAACATACACTTGATCGTGCATTTTCTTTCTTTGTCATTCCATTTTCTTTTTTCTTTCTATTTTTTTTTTATTTTTTTTTCTTAAATTCGCCCCTGTTACTAATCATCCACCATGTCCATAACAGAATGTAAAATTGACCAACAGTCAAGATGAGTTGACATCTTTTTCTGAGCAGAATAAAAAGATGCATGCGCAACAAAATCATTGGTTACTGAGTAATATATTACCGCAAGAAAGAACAGAATCTATTGCTTCTGCCGAAGGATCACCGAGTAGAACCTCGGGAAATATTTCTCCTCAGCCAAACGCGATCCACGAAGTACAGAGATCGTCGCCTCAACAGAAGCCAGTTAATTTACTTCCAGAAGTGCCAATGCAAATGCAGACACGTAAATTGAGCGAACGTGAGCAACGAGACTGTGATGTTATCGGTAATTATTATATATATATATATATATATATATATATTAACAAAAAAAATAATAAAAAGACATTTATTTCATTCGATTATTATTTTAAGATATAATATTATTGTATTCCTTTAGAGCGACTTATCAAATCGTACTTTTATATTGTACGTAAGTCTATACAAGACAGCGTACCCAAAGCAGTGATGCATTTCCTAGTCAACTATGTAAAGGATAATTTACAAAGCGAACTTGTAACTCATTTGTATAAATCCGATCAGGCGGAAGCCTTGTTGAATGAAAGCGAACATGTTGCTATTAGACGAAAGGAAGCAAGTGACATGCTAAAGGTATATACATCGATTATATTTCTAATACTTATGTCTAAATACTCTATAATAATGACAAACCCCGATTTTAGAAGTCATTTTAATTAATTGTACGAAACTTTTTTTTTTATTTTCTTTGTAGGCATTGACTCAGGCAGGTCATATTATCAGCGAAATTCGTGAAACGCACATGTGGTAATAATTCACAATTTTCCTTAAAAAAAAAAAAAAAAACCACGATAGCATCGGATTATAGATTAAAATAGGTATTATTATTATTATTATTATTATTATTATTATTATTATTATTATTATTATTATTATTATTATCATCAACATTGTGTTTGGATAGATAAAGTCAATGAATGCAACTATGTATATGCTGAGAAACACTGTACAAAATTTTTTTATTCTTCATGCAAGCGAAGTTTTTTAGAACAATGAAGTAATAATTTTTCTCATCCCAGGCATTACGCTAAGTTTTAATGTATGATAACCATAAAATCATGCTCTACTTTGCCGTACATACATCTGGGGATTGTTTAAATACCATAAAATGGAAAAATATTGTATTTAATATTATCGATGTTATGAGATATGTCAAGCATGTACTAACGAACAAAAGTTACGCGTTTTTTCATTTTTTTTCTCTCTTTTTTTTTTTTTTTTAATAATTTAGTACGGTATTACTATATGCAATGATTGCACAACAACAATTGAGTACTAAATTGGCGTAAATACATGAGGCTACATGGTATAAAATTAGAAATTTTTTTTTCTTTTAGAACAGTTTTTCTTTTTTAAGATGATTGTAAACGAATGATAATTTCTCGATTTATTTATTTATCTTTAACTGTACATTTCTCTCTCTCTCTCTCTCTCTCTCTCTCTCTCTCTCTCTTTTATTTTATTTTTTTCCTTTAAATTACACCTTTTTATTTCTTTACATATTTTATCATTATTTATGAGACATATGATGTATGAACAATTGGACAAAGATAAAATATAGAGAAAATATCAAGAAGCTTACTTAGTCAACGATTGTTTTGTAGATAATTTTAGATTTTAAGATTGAGTATGATATGTAAGCAAAAAAAAAAAGAAAAAAAATCATACTGAAATTAGTTCTACATTAATTTATAGAAATGCAACCAAAGGAATTATAACATTGAATGAGGCATTGCTGCGTTTTGATAGACTCTATGTTAGGTGTCTCCAAGAATCTTTCAACGACGTCCATATGATCTAATAATTGAATTAATGCTTCTCCGTAGCAATCTTGATACATTTTAGAGATTGCATTTACTCTCTTTTCGATTGATCTGCAAAGTAGCTTATTTAATTTACCGTAGTCTAATTTTTCATTGCATTGAGAACAGCGTTGAATTTTATGCATGCCGTTCTTTATATCGGCAAACGAATAACCGGTGTGTGAACATGTTTTGCATTTATAATTGAACGTATCCGGCAATGGAAATTGCCAATTATATTTGCAAGCGTCGCATTCGCAAACGAAATTATATTTTTTCCACAAGTACTCGCGCCTCGCCAATTTTCCCTCGCTAAGAAATTGTGGGCCATAACAGTCGAGTATCTCATTACCTTTGCCAATGCAACGTAATGCCCTTACAACAACTTTACCTATAATAGTATATATATTTCTTAATTGTTTGTCAGTACGGTGCATACATTTAATTTTAATTAAATATAAAATTGAAGGAAAAGAATCAATAAATAAATAAATAAATAAATAAATATATATATATATATATATATTTATAATATATGTATATATATATATATAAAAATATATATATATATGTATCACTTACCAGATGGATAAGAATGTCGAACTATATTAGGATAACAGCTATGATTTGTAAGACTGACAGTGGTGTAAATGGCACATCCTACATTTCTTGGTTCCCAAACGTGGGTTATTCCATTGTGTACGTTTTCAACGATTTCGTAAGCATTACAATTAATGGCCTGCAAATGTTGCAACGTAGCCGTGGCTAATGCAATGAATTTTTCATTGTCCAATGAACCAATTCCATTTTCGTCCAATGAAAAAGTTAAACATTTGGCTACAAACACTGCTTCAATACTACGAATGGCATTTACATTAGGATCTACATCTGTACAATGTGTTATCAATTGTAAAACGGTTGTGTAATCTAATGGATTATATATTTCATTTGTATTTGATATAACGGAGTCCTTTTCTTTTGACTGATGGTGCTTGAAAAACTCCATATTAAGACTGGTGGATGGCGATTTGTGTTTCGTTTCCGTATCATTATGTTTTTTCTCTTTAATTGGATATAAAACTGCGGCCAAGGTAGTTCTATAAGCCAACAAAAGATGGGATAATTTATTTTTTCCTTGATTAAATCCATCTTCAAAGAAAATATTTAATATCGTGCATTCATATTTGTGATACATCTCCCATGACTCTTTGCGACAAGTATCCGTGCAATAAGAGACCTAAAAAGAAAGTATACTTCCGGAATGTGGATGCAGCGTGGTTGCGCCGAGCTTCATTCAATGATGTAAAAAGGGGTAAAGAAAAAAAAAAAAGTTAATCATTAAACTATGTATCACTCTTGCGCACAAACAAGAACCATGCATATAATACTAACTGTTTGACACATACGGCAAGGAATTCTAACATTGTTTTCCAATTTAAGGGAACTGTAACAATGCAAGCAATTCCTATCAAGTGCCTCTTTATCCATGCTGGAGGAGAAGGGCTGATCGACGATTAAAACACTTCCTGCGCAAATATCTCTGGTCGCTACAAGATGCCTGCCCCTGTTATTGTCAAATCGAAATGCTACTGCATCGGAACAACTTATCAAATTGACGTTTAACTTTCCATGCAGAGCAGGTGTTGATACGACGTTTTTTACTGTTGTTATTTCGGCAGAAGAAGAAGAACTATGCGTAGTGGCACTGCCCCCTCCGCGTGTTTTCTTTTTACGTCGAATAGTTATTTCCAGCTTTCTAGAGCACTCGTGTTTAAGATGATAACATTCCTTTTTATATTCTAAGTAAACACTTTTACTATCCGCGTCCTTATCGTAAAAGCTCAAGGGAAGCGCTAACATGCATTCGCAATCCTTAAGGCACCTTACCCAAGCTCCCAATCTATACCAATGCTTTGCACGCTCTATAAGAGCATTCATAAATATTAAACTACATGCACTGGCCGCAAACAGTGCTTCGGTAAGAATATTACATGCTTTACTTTCCTCATCCATTTTATTTTTCCCATCTTTCATTATATCAATTGATTTCTGATAAAGCAATGCCGCCTGCCGATCGTTCTTACCCTTATATGACTTAGTTATCTTTGTATTTAATACGCATGGTAATTCAATTATAACTCGAATCATCCCTTGTCTATCGCCCTTTTGTGACAATTCTTTAAAACGGCTTATAAATGGTTCCATCGTTACAGTATCATATGCTTGCCGACAAAAGTCTATGAATATACCGTCACTATAATAAATTTATTGATGACTTAATAAATACAATCTATGTATTATATTAAATAATCAACAAAAAAAATAGATTCTTAATTGTATGTGAAATTTATCTTTGTTTTGTATATTTAATATATTATATATATATACATATATAACATATCCATGTTGTATGGTATTTGATATAAAGTGTTATCACTGGTATATATATATATGTGTGTGTGTGCGTGTGTTTTTATGTTGTGTGTGACCGTGTCTATATACATATTACAATTATACAAAGTCTTGATTTATAGTTAATTTATGCGCTTAACTTTAATACTTCGTTTATACATTTTTTTTCTTCTCGAATTTAAAACAGATAGATAAATTATCAATTTTGCGTAATATGACCGATTTTTGTTTTTATCAAGATCGATAATAATATATATATATATATACACACATATATACATATATACATATATATATATATATAAAACTTACATAATTTGTATGAAAATGTAAATACATGATATCATGATAAAATAACATTAAGCTTTAAACATTATTGATTGATATAATTTATATCTATTTGAAATATAATTGATATAATCAATGAGATAGATAGAGAGAGTTTTGAAATTAGAAAAAAAGAAATTACTTTTTCACTTACTGATTGGCCATAGTCATTTATTAGATATCGTTTGTTAATGATCCCTCAATTTGTATCACGACGATTGTCGTATTTGTATGTTCCTCTCGAAGGCGGTTTACTAATGTGACGATATCTAAAATTAGGTACCGAAGTTGCTGTTGAAATATCTGCCTGGTATAAAGCGCCTGGCGAATGCCAAACATAACGTACATCAAAGAACTTTTTATAATTGTATTTCATTTCCTTTCTCTCTCTCTCTCTCTCTCTCTCTCTCTCTATATATATATATATATATATATATATATATATGTGTGTGTGTGTGTATATGTACGAATTAAAAATCATTATCAATATGAAATATAATAAGGGATTAATAATTGTATAAGAAAGAAAATATTTACGAGTCCTCTCTTTCTTATGTACATACGTGCGCGATTTTAATCGCATATATCGGAGAATAATCAATTATTTACAAGTTCTATAAATGCACGGGAAACAAAGGAGACATTATACGGAGCGTTGCACTGTCTTTGAATTTCGTGAATACAAACGAGTGTAAATGAAGGATTTTGAATGACGATGATTACAATCGATTGTGATTTTTTTTCTTTCTTTCTTTCTTTCTTTCTTTCTTTTTACAACAAAACGAATAAATGAGAAAATTTTGCTATCCTTTTTTTTTTTTATTTCGTCTCACTCGAAGACAATTACTTTTGATAAGCACAAATTTAGATATGATTCTGTAAGATTCTAACTATTCGAATGGAAACAATTCCCGCGTTCGATAATTTAAAAATATCAGCGCGGGAAAATGTTATGGATCATACAAAAAATTTGAAAAAGATAAAAAATAAAAAAGAAGATCGATGTCAGTACCGTATTTGATGTCGACGCTACGATTCATTTTTTCGATGTATTACCGACGGATGATAAAGAAGATTGCGGGTGAGATGGTAAAAAAGATCACGAAAGGATGGTAAAGAAGATTCGAGTAAGAATTTAGGTTACTCTCGTAAAATCTACAGTATAAATACTCCGTCTGCGTTCTAAATATACGATACATAAAATCGATTTATTTAGCCTATTTCCTAATGGTATAACAAATCCATGAAGTAGTCAATTATTACGATATATTATTTAATATCAAAACGTTTCGTAACGATCCAAATTCAATATCGTACATTTTTATATAGAGTTTGGTATTTGTTGTTAAAAAAAAAAGGGAAAAAAGAAAAAAAAAGGAAAAAGAATAGAAGAAAGAAAGAAAGAAAGGAAAAAATGAGAAGACATTATTTTCCCGCCCGCCTACGCGCTTAGAAAATTATCTTTTCGATATCTCACAATACAAGTGACGTCTACCGTTATACACGTGCGCAGAAGTTAATTCATGGATTAAACACGATAATACCGTACAATAGTCTTAAAGTAGATTATTGTTCATTATTGGCATTGAATTGTGTTATGTGGAGCGCATTAAGAGAGCATTATGGTAAATAACAAAATGATAAATATGTAGGAGAAAAACTATTTATAGGATAATATTCAGAGTAATCTCATGTAACGTATGACATGATATAACGAAACGCGTATATGATTTTTCAGGAACAAGAAGAAATGTTAACGTATCAGGGAATGAATGCCATTGAAAGTAAGACTTGTGAAAATGACGATATTGAGAATTCTGACGAAAGTGATAGACCGTCGGGTGAGAGATGGGCTCCCGTTGGAGCGAACGACGGAGACAATGACTTTGGTGACGAATATAAATACGTTGACAGTATAGGAAAGTGAGTGTTGGTTTTGAACGAAACATTTCTTTTTTTTTATATATATATCGTGCAATCGTCCCTTTTTCTCTATCTTTTTACAAATGCCATTTTTATTCGATACCCTTAGCCTTTCGAACGACATGGAAAGATTAAAGATATTAGAAGAGGAGCAAGAGATGCTCAATTCGTCTCTTATAGCATTGACTACGCATTTTGCGCAAGTAGGTAGAATTGTTTATTATTGTACAGATGATGTGATATCAGATTCTCCAAACGTATATAACGTTCTTTTACAGGTACAGTTTCGTCTAAGACAAATTGTAGACGCGCCAACTAACGAAAAGGAGACGTTGCTCAAGGAATTGGAAGAATTTGCTTTTAGAGGGATTCCAGATGTACCAAATAATTTATTATTCGAAAGCAGGTCTATTACGCCTATCTCTCCGACATCTTGCAAAGAGAACGTAAGTGACGTAAGACAAATTATTTTTCTCGATTTTAATAGTCGTTTTTATTACATACTACTTTTTTATTTATTTGTTTATTTGTTTATTTATTTACTTATTTATATTATGCGTTCTTTGGATTGTTCCTTTATTTTTATTACTTTTATTTATTTGCTCTCTTTCTTTATGTTACACTGCGAGGCGCACAATAAATCTTTTTTATACATCTACTACGAACTGCTTTTATTTTTTATCCTTCTATTTTTTCTTTTTCTCTTATGTACTAATTTTAATCACATTTTCAAATGCACTTGAAAATCTGTACAGAAAATGCACATGTATATTATGTAAATACTGAAACCGTTAGTATTTGCTTAATTTTTTTTATTTAAGGTAATTATGCTTGATTCTTATTTTTATTATATTTAATGCGTACGGATGTAATTTAATAAATTTATAAACATATCTAATTCAGCAGATTGGATGCATGGTTAATGACGTAGATGTGGAATCTAAAATGGCATTACAGAGAACTAAACAAAGGGAATTAATTAGTCAGCTAAAGTCACAATTGGAAGATTTAGAAAAGTACGCGTACGAAATGGGCGATGCAGATTTACCGCAAAGCGTTGTGTTAGAACGTCAAAGTATAATAATCAGTAAGTAATATAAAATGATTTAAATTATTCTACAATTTTATACAATGCTTTGAAAACATTACTCTTAATACTTAAACTTAATATCTCTTTTTATTTTTTTTAAAGATCACTTGAAGGAAAAATTAAATTTCAACGTAGACGATTTATGTAAGTTACCAGTAGATGATTTAAGGTGGCAAGTCGATTATGCAATAAGTCAAGTGAGTTTATTTTTCTTCTTTCTTTTCTTTTCTTTTTTTCCTCCAAATGTTTACAAGAATTTTCAATTTACATTTATATCATAGTATAATGTAATATAATTTATATTACAGATAGTTAGCCCTTTGAAGATGAAAGAACAATTGGTCTCACAATTGAAAACACAAATCGCTGACTTAGAACGTTTTATAAATTATCTTCAAGGAGAAGTGAGTACGGAAACGTTGGCGTGCACGTGCGCCTGTCCGGTACATACAAATGGCTCTGCCGCATTTAACCATACTAAAAGATTTGGGAAAAGGGCAATAGATAACGAAAGCAAAACTAAAACATTGAATACAGTTAAAAAGGTCGTAACGCTTTTGCATATGTTTATAATATCACAATTGGGATGCGGTAGCGAGCGCGTACGAAGGAATTTGAATAAAAATTCAATGTATAATTGGCGCGATTTAAGAACTAGATTAGACATTGCAGTTGAGCACGTTTTAACTACTATCGTAGAAAACGAACATCAGTTAGAGGACGAAGATTTAGGTGCCGACGAATACACGTCTGATTCGGATTCCGCATCGACTCACTGTAATGCAAAACTAACATCTGCGATAAGGAAGCATCTAGCGGCTTCCATTAGAGATTTGTTACAGCATGGTTTAATGTCTGATGTACGTTCTAACAGTGTAGTGCCATTTATGGGATGTTTCCATCAAAGAAGTCCATCCTCCGCTAATTTTATGCACGCCTGGGAACTTATTTTAAAATATTACGAAATAAAAAATGGCCATTATTATAATTCCAGTCCGGCGCAAAAATTATCCCAAAGCTTTAATTTAGATTTAGTTGGTAAAGCTACGTCCGCCAAACAGGTACGCCTATCTTGCTTCGTTCTAATCAATTGATAATTAACGAATTACAAAAGGAACTCGTCGACGATCATAATTATTGCGGTTTAAATATTATTCATTTATTTTACTTTCAGTGTCTATTAACTACCATAGGGAACATTATCTCTTCGCATAGCCCTTACAAACGAAGTCGTGATTCGCATTTTAAAGCATTTATATGCGCAGCTTTGAAGTAAGTAAAATTCGTCGTTGTTATCTCAATGCTGTAAACAAATATAAAATCGACTTAATTATGCGCGCGCGCGCGTGTGTGTGTGTGTGTGTATTGTGTATGTGTGTTGTAATTGAATATTAAATTGATTATACATTCATTTTTAATTGTAGTGCAAATAAGTTGGTGGTTTGGCTAAAGCTCATTTTACAATGCCAATATCTTCTAGAATGCCATTACACATCGTGGAGTTATGTGGTTAAAACAGGTATATTTAATACTATATAATATCTACTTCATACATCACGGTAATTTTCCTTTTTTTTTTTATTTGTTTTTTGTATTTTTTTCTATTAGGATTTCAGGATGCATTTCACACTCTCGACAAACTTACGAGATATAAGTTCGACCTTCCAGTTGACTTAGCCGTACGTCAATTTCAAAATATAAAGGACGCATTTTGATTGATGGAAAATAAAGTTGCATCAATTATGATACTTGTATAAAAATATTATAATTATTAATAAGAACAAACAAAAAAAAAAAAAAAGAAAAATGAGACATTCGTCATATGATAAGTACAATTATGAGGTGGAAGATAATATCGGAATGTATAACTCAAATGGGTTACTATGTTTTTAAATCTAAAAAGTTATTGCAATCATAAGTATTATCGGGCATTAATTTTTAATCAGTATTTTTTGTTTGTTCGTTTGTTAGTTCCTATGCGCTCGGAAAAAGTCATCATTTATGAGATCTGCAATAAATATTAAATAATTTCTATCTTAAGATATCATTATAAGAGATGATATATATTATCAATATTTATCGAATATTATCCAACACTTCTTTCTTTCTTTCTTTTTTTTTATTTTTCGTTCAAATTAATTAAGTAAGAATCTTCTCGAAGGAAAATTACATTTTATCGTCTGTCAAAATATATGTTGTCACAAATATATAATTAATCAGGAGATGGATGTATACAAAGTGCCTGTATATATACAGAGCAACAATAACTATTATATACAGTGGCTTATTAAAATAAATATTTGCACGCAGTAGAGTCAAACATAATATGGAATGAAAAATACAATTAGTATAAAAGAAATTTAACTTTCCAAATACTAACATATATGCAGTATATAATTTAATACATGCATTTAGAATATTGCAAATATTATTTGCACAAAGTAAAGACAAACACACAACAAATGAGAGGATAAGAGTTAGAAATAAAAATTAAAAAAAATAAATAAATAGAAACAAAACACATTACAAGCAGTTATACATTCGTAGAAAATGAGAGAAGTAATTTTAATTATGTATTTCATTTGTAATAATAAATAGTCACTTATATTTAATAATGAATTTTAAAACAAATTAAAAACCAAAGAATTATATTTATTTCTTATAAGTAACAATTCAATTACATACGAACAAAAAATTATCATTGTCGACCATACTTAGTCTTTAAGTAACTATAATCATTAAATTTTCCAAACTATGCGAGATATTATTTTATGAGATATTATATTAAATAGATTGTTCAAATAGATTATGTACATATGTAGCGAATATTTTATCAATTTTTGTAATATTATGCGATATACGTGTGACAAATTTTTACGATTTATTTTAATGATAATTTTCTATGTACAATTTATTATTTATATATTTGTGAAATAATTTTGTTTCCATGAAACTCACATCGTCTTCTATTCTGAATCAAAATTCTTTTATATAGAATTATAAATTAAATCTAACGTAATGCTCACATATGTACATAATGGTTTTTTTAATCGCATACCCTCCTCTTTATGAGTTTATATTAAATTCAACAAATTATTATTATTAATTAAAGATGAAGTTTGTCGTCGTACCAACTTTTTAAAAAAAATAATGTATACAATTTGTATCAATCTTATATTACTTTATCTGTACATATGTGTAGTAATTTTTTTGTCGAATATAAGAGAAAAAAAAAGTTTTATCGATTATATCATAAAAACATCATATATTAAATAATTGATAAGAGCTTTCACGCAAAGGTCTAAATATCTATATAAATTAATTGAATAAATAAATAAATAAATAAATATCTCTATCTGTAAACTAATAATTCAATATAAAATAAAAAAATTAATCTTACACCAATTCATTATAATATATATCCTCCTCTCGATCTGTTACCGTTTATTATCAGACCACGAATTAAATATAGGAAACAACAAATATGAAAGTGGTTGTTTATTTTTTGTAAAAGTACATCAGTAAAAGTTTGTAGCAGATTTTCTTTCAACATGTTTGTAATATAATAACATTGTTGACTCCGCGATATACATTGACGATGAAAATATTTCATAGATCACAAGAAAGAAATATGATTAAAATATATAGCTTCGTATAGTAATGATAAATATTATAATTATAGGAACAAACGTATCTTTATAATATAAATCCCGAATAAATATGTTTAATCTAAGCTAAAAAGACAAGAAGAAGGAACACAAAAAGTAATGATACAACTTGTCAAAAGAAAAAAAAATAAAATAAAAAAAGAAATGTTACGTATTGTCGTGGAGTCTCAATGCTTTCACAGATTAAGTAATAGAGTTTGTTGTACATAAAATTCAGAATAGAGTCTACATTGTCAATAACAAATTTGAACTCAACGAATTATACAATACCCAGAAGTTTTTTGGTCAGAGACAATACGCTTATTACAAATGTGTATTATCCTATTTTTTTTTTTTTACATCGTATTACATAGATTTTTTTTTTCTACTTATGCAGGATACAAGTACATGGATGTTAATAAGAGCACAGAATCGGTGTCTTCCCCCTTTTTCATGTACAAAAATGTATATAAAAAGGTATATGGAAGAGCTTCTTTAGTTCCATTATTATTATTATTATTATTATTATTATTATTATTATTATTATTATTATCATCATCATCATCTTGCATCTTATTACTTTACTTATTGTTACATGCAATGATACATGATGTACTTGTAGAGAACATACACATATTACACATTGTTAATACTCAACAAATATGAAGGTATATGCGAATCAATACATCTTGTGTGTAAACATCTATAGTAAATACATTATTGTGTTATAGTAAAAAATAATCTAGATGTGTGACCTTGGTAGAAATCTGACGTGTAAAGTATATAATATAAATAGTTTGAAAATTATTTGTAAAATATTTATAAAATGCACAAAAGAAATCTCTCTTTCTCCCTAAAAATATTCATTAATTGATGGATTCTTGTTGGAATGTCAGTGTAATAATAATAGCACTTCGTTCAATTTAAATAAAATATTATTTAAAAACATTATCGGAAGAAAAATGTATTTAAGGAAAGAAAAAAAAAAAGAATACAACTAATACTGATTATACTAATATTAAAAAGAATGTATAAAATTTTCCTTATCAGTCGTAAGGAATAAAATGGTACAATACGAAAAAAAGTAGATAGTACTTAACATTAACAAATTAATTATAACACGTTTTTACTTGACGTTTTGGAAGTCTATAAAAAACATGTATAACAAATAAGTGTATATGTGTCATTAAACAAGTAATACAAGTTAATTAAATAATATTATACGATTTGAACATTCATTATATTGTTTTACAATACCGTAATATAATTTACTTTCAAAATTTTACATATAACAGTATACCCACTTACATACACGTTTTCTCTTTGGTTCAACATTCCTCATAGTAATTTTCCTTGACATAATTCATATAGCGCACATTAAGTTATATTTTTGCTATAGCAACGATCTAATATATTTAACAAGGAAAAAAAAAAAAAAGAATTCGATTATAGATCAAAGCACTGGAGCTAATTTAATATTTATCACAAGGACAAAAACCATAAAATGCACAATCAAGTTTTATATTGCGAATTTTCTGGATCTCTATATTTTACTAACAGGTCTTAAAAATAATTTTTTTTTTTACTTTGGTCATATATCTTTTTAGTTCAGTCTTAAGTTTATTTAGTTCAGAGTATAAATTAATAGATCTTGCGTTATATCTCTGTTTTATCTGTGTTATGTATATAATAATATTATTAAAATAATCTCTTTAAATAAATGGAAATGGAATGGAATAAAGCATTCCTTTTGAATCAATGCACATGCACACATACTCGTATCATCAACTTGCGAGTTAAACAAAAAAAAAAAAAATGCATTTAACGTTCATGCATATGTATACGCACAAATTCAATATGTGTTATTCGTGAAATTGTATAATGGCTCTTCGTAAAGCGTTAACTCTCTGGACAATATTGATTATGATTCACATACAGCTCTGGAATGTTGCATGAATATACATATAAATCTGCATAGCAAAACATATAAGGATACACAAAATGTAAATATAATATTAGGGCAAATTTTCATTTTTTACGATCATCCTAAAACATTTTTATTAATACTTATGGTTATTTACGAATATTTGCTAAATAATATTCGCTCATATTTATGATATCACAACACCACTGATTATAAATATGAATAGTTAGGACAATAGAGTAATATATGTGAAATTAAAAAATTTTCGAAGATTTCTATTGCAATGGCCGATTTCAGTGAGCCGTGATCAATCCCACAAGAATCTTTCCGGTACTTGCAATTGTTAATATTTTAGAAATTTAAACGATATTTCAAGCCAGTACATTTAAATTCAAATACAGCACTTATTTTTTTTTTTCTTCATTACATAAAGACATAAATTATTTGTATACGTCTATGCCATAGGATACTTTACTACTTTTTATCCAGAAAACAGTGAATGTATGAATTTAATTTCCACATGTACTCAAAAAGCATCCTCTGCTAATAATATTCTCAGATCAACATAGTCATTACTAATATATATGTAATAGCCACATTTTTTTTTCTTTTTTTTTCTTTATAAATATTCTTAGCGATATGCCATTAACTTGACATAACAAATATAACAAAGAAGGCCTTTGTATTTAACATTTACATATTAATAATTACTTACCTTTAATGTGAAGTAAGTAATATTATTTAGTTATTACACCTTTATATATATGTGTGTATATATATATATATATATATATACATATACATATATATAATTGATCATGCGCTACTCGATTTGTATTCAGACATGAATGCGCAAAGCCACACTGTCCGTTTTATTCTCCGCTTCTATTTCGTGTTTAATTGTATCGAGTCGTTCATAAATTGCTCTAAATGTAGGCCTGTCGGATGGTCTTCTATTCCAACAAAGTTTCATTAATTCATATATCGACAAGGGCGTATTATCAGGACACTGAAGTACGTTGCCTTCTTTGATGTACTTAACGACTTCTTCGTGAGTCATCCCATAGTAAGGTTGAAGTGCAAAACTAAAAATTTCCCACAAGCATACGGCAAAAGCCCATACATCGGATTCAACCGTGTATTTGTTATAAAGTATGCTTTCAAGAGGCATCCATCTAACCGGAATAGCATCCTGTTCGTCGCCTTTGTAATAATCTTGGAGATATATTTTTTGCGACAATCCAAAATCCGCTATTTTAACGATCATTCGATCGTTTATTAAACAATTCCTGGTGGCAAGGTCACGGTGGACAAACTTTCTGTCCGACAAATATACCATACCGGATGCCACTTGCAAAGCAATATTAATTAAATCCATATGGGAGAGTTGGGAGTCCGTGAATGTACCGTCTCTCTCTAAGCTACGAATAATGTAATTGCCGGGCGAACAGGAACGTAGAAATTCATTCAAATCGCCACGTCCCATGTATTCGAATAATAGACACATCGGTCGTCCCAACGCGCACACGCCCAACAATTTAACGATATTTGGATGATTAAATTCTGCGAGCAAGCATGCCTCCCTCTCAAAATCTACGAGCAAATCTTCTGACGCTTCCTCCTTCAACATTTTTACCGCAACGTTTGTGAACTCTTCGCCCGGCACTAGACCAGGCGCTTTTGCCTGAAATACTCGACCAAAGGCACCCTGACCCAAATCTCGTACGTAAATAATATTGTTCCGTGGAAATTCGAGTTTCTCCAATTTTGGATTAAGCTTTGCACTTGTTTTATGGTACGCTTCGTTGCTCGGCAATTTGTCCAAATCAATGTTAACATCCTGCAAATGTATTACATAGAAAGTACGATTTTTTTATTTTTATTTCATATCGCAACTGTATCTATATATATATATATATATTTATATACCTGACTTTCGGTTGGATTATATCCTTGATGCCTTTTATGAAGTCTTCGCCTTAAAATTATAGAGAGTACACTACCGGCAATGATTACAAACCCCAATGAAGAGATTGCTAATATAAATGACGGCGTGATAATAGTATATAACGTCAAATCTTTTGGATCAATTTCAATTATTGTGTCTGTGGTATTATCTGTATAATCAAAATATTAATCGGATAATAATGCTTTGACGCGTTTATGATGATAAAATTATAATCATAATGAATTTGCTTTTTTACATAAACATTTTACCACATATAGGAATATCACAATGTTGCCAGCGTGTCTTAGGGTCCATAGTGAAACACCACGGCATAGATTCGATGCCATCTACATTTCTACAATAATTTTCATCCTTTTGAATTTGTGGAAAAATATCTGGTGGTTTATCATGATTATGCGGAACCTGAGCGCTCCATGGCTGACAATCTAATCCACCCTTTGTCTTATTCAATTTTCCCATGTAATATCTACCATTACCTTTGATACAGTCATCTAAAATATATATTTCAAATAAATGAAACATTTTCAAAAGGACAGATATATATATATATATATTTGTTGGTAAGATAATTTACAAGTGACAAGTTCCTCTTTTATATCGGTTAAATGGGCCTCGGAGCATGTGACTTTCCCTTTGACTATCCTTGGTAAACTTTGACAGTCAGGTAAACTAAAATGGCCACGTGACCTGATATAAATTCCTTTTTGCTTTTGGTCCTCAATTATTATCCAGTTATTGAAACAAAAATGATGTACCGCTGCGCAATCTTCGTAACACAACGGCAGCCCCACCGATTCATGGCACCGTGGAAAGGCATACAAGCAGAGCATTTGCTACGACGTAAAAACCACCTTTGTATATCTTTTCATCCTAGTTAAAAATACGATTAGATGATACCTACTTCGGCAGCAGAACGACATGGTTCTACAAGGGTCTCTATTATTTCTTCCCATAAATCCGTCGTTATTCGTTCGTTCAGCCATCCGCCAGGATTATCAAATGAATTATTAAACCATACTTTTCCAATGCCCGTGAGATATTTCTTGCATATTTTGCCATTATAAAGGGCGCAATAACCTTGCGGTACTAGCTCTATAAAAGATAATAATCAATATGGCACTTGATATAAAAAAATAATAATAATAACAAGAATGAAAAAAAGAATAATAACAATAACAATAACAATAACAATAATAATTAAAAAAATAATAATAATGATATATATTGAAAAAATTGGATTGTATATTTAAAAAAAAGAATACATACTACTTTGTACAATAGTTATGTGCAAAACAATTGCCGTGAAGGAAATAATCCAAAGCACCATTATTTAAATACAATAATACAATTTTACACACGAAGAAGAAAGATTACATGTTTGAGAAATAATTCCTTTACGCAAAGATTATTTCTTTATCGAATTCATTTAATTCACCCCGTGTCACGCAGCACATTTTTGAATTAATGTTAGCGTCAAACATTTTTTTCGTTTCTTTCTTTCTTTTTTTTTTTGTTTTCTCTCTTTCTCTCTCTCTTATCAAATTACTCTCCCGTATCTCGGAAAAGTAGAGACAAATATTTTTATTTACATATTTATTATCAAACACGAAGGAACACTAAAAATATTCTTTTTTTACTCGTGGAACAGACCGTCGTCAATGAATTTAATTCGTGACGTTAAATCGACACGAGGTACCACATTTATTTTCTAAAACGGACCAATATATATATACATACGTGTGTGTATATATATATATATATATATATATATAAAGTATATAAATATATCAATTTAATTATACTTGGAACTTTAAATAATACATTGATTCATTTCTATTAGTAAGTTATATCAATAAACATTTGATTTTTCTTCGAAGAGAATCTAATTAGCTGTTAGCTGCTACCCGTTCCACCGACTTCAATCTGTTCAATGATCCGTTACTAGCAGTTACTAGTAGAGCCCATAGTGTACTATGGTCTTTATTATACTTAAGCTTAGTTTGCAACGTATATGCATTTCAAATTAATAAGACAAAACAATTTGGTAGGAGAAACGAAACAATTTATTATATATTTCGATATTTTAACAAAATAATATTCCCATACGATATTATTTTTTAATTTGTTATACATTTATATTATAATCAATATTATTGTAATTTATATATAAAGTTATGCTTGTGTATGCCTCTCTCTTTCTGTTTTGTGTACGTGTGTGTAACTGTGTGTGTAACTGTGTGTGTTACGTGTGTTTACGTGTGTGTTACGTGTGTGTACAGATTTATAAGTTCACACACAGCTACAAAATTCAATCATTTTATTTTAACTCTCAGAATTTGTTGTTTTTATAAAATATTATTACTTTAAATTTTATAGATAAACGAATATTACGATATATGAATAACTAAATTATATTTATTTAGATTTGAAAATAAATGATGATGAAACTTTTATTGGTTAGTTATAATCGACTTATCCAATAGGCCCTATGCTTTGATAATATATATATATATATACATATATCAGGTAACTTATGATTCACATTTTTCATTATACTATTAATTGATTGAACAACAATATCTTATCGATTCAGTAATATTATCAGTATAATATTTTTTCTTTTTTTTTCTGTAACTCTGTAACTTAAAATCATGAAACTTCTTTTTCCTTTTATTTCATAATAAATTTATCATAGCGTAAGATCAAGTATAAACCTGAATAGAATTTTAAAATAATTACGTTCAATTACATAGATTTGTAATCTTACACTGACATAAATAAATGAACAAATATAACGGCTGTGGATAATACTACTAATTCATTCAATTTGTGTTAATACAAAAAGGAAGAGAGAAATGATATATCAACTAGAAAGATCTACTGCTTGAATTTTTTTTTTTCCTTTCACTTACAAAGAACTCTTATCGGAGATAGAGATAGAACTATTATCGATCGACCTTGGCAACGTAAAAGTACTTGTTCTAAATGACTTGGTAATTTTTGAACAACTTGATCTGTTCGTAAAAGTATCATCGATTTTGTTTTTAGAGTAACGAGCGGTAATATATTTATTATTTGATAAAGATGATGTAGCGATGAGTGCTTTACTGTTGGCACTGTGCATTTTCACAAACATAAGTTCTTTGTTTAAACTATTCAAATGTTCCTTGAGATTATAATACTCGTGAGTAATTCGTTTTTCATTCCTTACAGCATTGACATAGCGATTCTTTAAAATTTCGTATTTATCATTCTAAAATATTTTAATGATATGTAAAAAAAAAAAGAAAGAAAGAAATTAATGGCATTATTATTTGTCAAACAAATATATAAATATTTCGATGGAAAAAAATGAAACTTACTAGTTGATAAAAACATTGCAATATTATGTTTATCTGTTCAGATTGGAATATTGTTATAGATTTTACCGACGTTAAAATATCATTCAATGGTGCAAAAAATCTTGATACCTCTGGCGTTAGAGGTTCCGTGAGTGGTACGGTCACAATGTTTGTAGACTTACATTCTGGGCATTCGTCTTCGATTACAACCAAAAAAAAAAAGAATTCACACTTCCTAAATATTTCTAAGAGTTATAATTTTATAAAATGAAACGTATAAAGTTTACCTTTACTTATGCAGTTAGAACAAAAAATGTGTCCGCATTGAGTCAATCTAAAGTTAGGATCTTTCTCACTGTGCGTGCAATAACATTTGTTACAGATATATTGATCCATTATTGTCTTTAATTTTAATAATTTTTATTGTAAGCGATGTGAGCAAGACTCGGAAAAAGGAAGGAACTATAAAAGTTTGTTAAAAAAAAAAGGAAAAGAAAAAACAAAGCTAGTCTTATAACAGACGCAGATATTTTGTTTTTAATTTATAATTGAAAGTAACGAATCCATGTAGATTATGTTCTTTTGACGAATTTTATATTCATTTGTATCTTCGATATTCGACAAAGTATGATCGTACATTCGATAATCGCAAATTTAAATTCGAGAATCGCAACGATAAGATAATTGATAGCAATCGATATGAATCGAGATGTCTTTAATAAAGCGAAAAAAGTCCATGCGGCAGTTCAAATATCCGAATTATATTTTATAGAGATAATATCAAATGACATCGTACGAGAATGATTCTAAAAGTTTCGCTGATACAAATGTATTACTTACATCCATACTTGTAAGCGATATTTTTTATTTATGACCATATATCACGTTAACCCCACTTTATAACCTATAAACGAGTGGTAATCAATTTAAAATTTGTTAAAAGTTAAAAAATAACAATTAAGCAATGACGTTAAAGCGCTTGTTAAGTATTCACTTAATAAATATTGTTTATATCCGACATTAAACTTGTTGTTTATAACAGGCAGGAGCTAGCGCGGGTATTTGCGTGGACACTGCACTGTTTCCTTTAGATACTATAAAAACTAGATTACAAAGTCAATATGGTTTTTTACAATCAGGCGGATTTAAAGGACTTTATCGCGGTTTATATCCTGTATTGATTGGTTCTACGCCGACCGGTAAATAAATAATATGATCAGAACGTATATCAAATCTTGTATCAAAGTAATATCCAATTAACGTTTATTACAGCTGCGTTATTTTTTGTCACTTATGAAAACTTAAAAGTATATACTCAACCTTTGATTTCTAAAAGGTATCATTCTTTAATACATATGGGTGCAGCATCGCTATCTGAAATGGTACGTTTATTTTATGTTACGCTTTTTTTATCATTTGTAAGATTAAATAAAGATACTTGCTAACGAGGAATTAATATCTTTAAACAAAGGTCGCATGTATAGTACGCGTGCCGATAGAAGTTTTAAAACAAAGGAAACAGGTCTCGTTATTGGACAAGGGCAATTTCAATATAAAGTTTTTGTACCGTGGTTATTGGAGTACAGTATTAAGGGATATGCCATTTAGTTTAATACAGTTTCCGCTGTGGGAGTATTTTAAGAATATTTTTTCTCTTTACGTCCATAGAGACATATATCCTATGGAAAGTGCAACGTGTGGTTCATTGGCAGGTACCAATATTTAAAAATTATCTGTACTCTCATAAACGAATATCAATCTGTAATAATAAATTATAATTTTAGGAGTTATCTCTGCCGCCATAACAACCCCATTAGACGTCGCGAAGACAAGAATAATGTTAGCTAGTAAAATGGTACAAAGTGCCGAGCTCAAATTATCCACGACATTACGTTCGATATACATCGAAAACGGCATAAAAGGGTAAAAGTAAACTTTTTTTAAATAACATATATATTTTACTATTAATCGGGGAATTATTAATAAATTATATATTGCAGACTTTTCGCTGGTGTCGGTTATAGAATAATGTGGATTAGCATAGGTGGATTTATATTTTTTGGAGTGTACGAGGAGGCCAGATTATTAACATTAAATGCGTTGGCATTTATAAGTAAAGAGAAGAAACGTTAGACTACCACCATAACGTATAAATATTTCCAAAGGATAGGGTTAGTAAAAAGAAAAAAAAAGAAAAATAATATATTGTATAAATTCCATTTAAGAGATCGAAATTATATGTCTTTCTTGAGAAGAAAGGGATTTATAAAGTATTTATAAATTAGAACGATAAGTCAATGAAAATAAAATCAATATCGTTATTGTATTGAAAATTTTAATTCGCAAAATTGCCCTTTTTTATTTATTACTTTCTATCTTTCTCGTTTAGTAATTAATAAATGTGATTGAAGATTATCGTTCGTAAGGAAAAAAAAAAGTTCATAATTAAATATGAAATTGAAGTAATTGTTTTCAATCGACGAAAGATACAATAACGTGGATAAAGATAAAAATGTTTTTTCAAACAAAATTTATATAAATATATATTTATAATTTACATACACACATACATACAAATATACATATATACATATATACATATGAGCCGTTCACGAGCCAAATCGATTAACTTCGCCTTTCGAACATTTTTTTTCTTTTTCCTTTTTTGTTTCCTTTTAAAATTTAAATGTCAAACCACTCGATGCGAGTCCTCTCGCTATTTATGCCCATAATAAATTTCCCTAATTTACCCCCACGATCAACACCACATCAAATATAAGAACAACGTTTTCGGCCGTCGAATTAAAATTAAATTCATTTCAAAAGCAAAAATAAAATTCATTTCGGAAGCCTAATTTTAGCCCGAAACGAGACTCGGTCGTTACTTCGGATCTAAATTATTGTGACTTAAATGCAATTCAAATTCAAATCAGCGGCACCAGCGTCAATACCCTCCTCGTACATTCTAAATGCATTTGCATTCGAATTTATATTTTAAGAAGAAATTTATATTTTCAAATGCAATTTCCATTATTAAATCGTCCATTTCTCGACTTTTTTCTTCTGTTTCTTTTTTTTTTTGTTTTTCATGGAGTCAATCGATTTGGCTACTTAGTGGCTTACATATACATATGTATACAGATATATACATATTCGTTAGATAAGATAATAACAATAATAACAATAATAATAATAATAATAATAATAATAATAATAATAATAATAATAATAAAACTAACGACCGATAGAAAATATTATTGCTGGGTAATTATTGTGTGTCGTGTCCGAGAGTACATACATACAATGTGACAATAAACGCGTCCTTCGAGGCTAAGTACATACATACATACATACATATATATATATATATAATATATATATATATATATATATATATATATATATATATATATATATATAAAAGGGGATACGCGCGCACATATAGCGTGTAGAGTAGGTACAGTGGAATATATCGGTAAAGAGACAAACGGCGTGCCGGTGGTGTAGGTGCTCGTGGAGAGAGAGAGAAAGAGAGAGAGATAGAGAGAGGGAGGGGGGATCATGGTGTTAGCAAGAGATCCGTGGCTCGGATACGCGTGGAAGATCCGCGTTCAGTCGATGCGTGCGAGCGGACCGAGTCGGTCGTTCTACCGCGGTCGTTCAGCCCTTTTACAACGACTGTGTTCCCTCTTTTCGCTCGTTCGCACCGCGCTCGTCGTCGTCGTCGTCGTCGTCATCGTTTATTATTTGGATCGATCGATCCATCGATAGATCGATCGATCCATCCATCCATCCATCCATCCATCCATCCATCCATCCATCCATCTATCGATCGATCGTACGATCGTTCGATCGCGCTATCGCCAATTTCGTATCACATTATACGTTCTGTTTTGTTTTTATTTTGGTTTTTGTTTTTGGTTTTGTTTCTGGTTTGTTTGTTTTATTTTTCTTTCCGTTTTTTTTTTTTTTAATTATTTTTATTACTTTTTTTTTCTTCTACTGTCATTATTTTCTCCCGTACGTTTCATCGAACGGGGGGGGGGAAGGAGAAAAGAGGAAAGAAAATAATTCCTTCCCGAAAGATCCATCGCGCGATAGGAAGGGAGTGAAAAGAGTGAGAAGGAAAGAAAAAAGGGATAAAAGGGAAGGGAGGGGAAAGGAGGAGAGAAGGCAAAAAGAAAATTAAAAAAAAAGAAAACAAAAATAAAATAAGTAAAATCGAGGAAAGGAAGAAATTATTTCTCTCTGTATGCACGTACGAGAAAGAGAGAGAGAGAAAGAGAGAGAGAAGAGAAGAGAGAGAGAGAGAGAAACGAGGAGAATATATATATATATATATATATATATACACACATATACATATATTGATGTACTCGGTGAAACGAAAATTGTAATCTTTCTTTATTACACTTCGATCGGATTTTCCGATTAAAGAGAAAGAAAAAAAAAAAAAAAGAAGAAGAGGACATCGTTTTGATCGTCATCGTCCATCGTCATCGTCGTCATCGTCATCGTCATCGTCATCGTCATCGTCCATCGTCATAGTCGTCATTTCGAGCCACTGTCTCTCTCTCTCTCGCTCTCTCTCTTTCTCTCTCTCTCTCTCTCTCTCTCTCTCTCATACGAGCAAGACATTCCAACACTCTGTGTAAACTTTCGACACGGTCTCCTCAAGTGTATTCTCATCTCCTAGCTGTTCGATTCTGCGAGAGATTTATTCAGGTAAGCCTTTATTTTTTTTTTTTCTATTTTTTTTTTAGTCACTTCGCGTCACCTTTTTTTTTGCCTTTTCTTTCTTCTTCTTCTTCTTCTCTTTCTTTTGTCTCTTTTCGATCTCCCCCTCCCCTCCCCCCCGTTGAAATCGTCGAATCTCTACGTTATTTCATTTACTTTTGTTTGCATTTCCCCGTCACCCTTATTTTAACGTAGGTAAAACGACTTCCTCTTTTTTCTTTTTTTTGTTCGAATCGTTCGATACGATTAATTCGTTCATTCATTAAATGTACTCTTTTTCTTTATCATCGTCTTTTTCTCTTCTATCTCGATCTTATTATTTTATTTTTTATTAAATAAATAAAAAAATAAATAAATAAAAAAATAAATAAATAAATATATATATATATATATGTACACATACACGTACACACAAATATATATTTATATATATATAAAGGGAGAGAGAGAGTGTCAAAACAGTATTTTGTAAAAAACTTTGACTATAAAAAGAAAAAAAAAAAAAAGAAAGGAGGAAGAAAGAAATCAAAGAAAAGGAGAATAAAGAATAAAGATATAAATACAAAATCGAACAAACAAATTGGTAAATAGCTGTGATCGCCTATGTA
>OU426856.1:8406709-8411709 GCA_911387685.1 Dolichovespula media | reverse complement strand
GAAAGAAAGAAAACAAAAAAACAAAGTAGAAGAAAGGGAAAAGTAGGTTCGTTCTCAAGGAAGCCAATACTTTTTTTTTTTTTATCTCAACCATTTTTTTCAATAGTCGTCGACTCTCTTTATTGCGAGAGGAAGGAACAATTTACGTTTAATGATCCTCGTCGATCTTCTGATTAGCTGTCAATGATCGCAAAGGTGTATATGTATGCGTATAATCGAATGAATAACGGATCGATAATCATAGTTACGTGAGATATGAACGTAGGCGCGTTTAACGTGGGCAGTGTTAATTATTGTCCCGTTTGTTTAAAATCTTACAAGAAGGGATTTTTAAAGATTCTTATCGAAAACATACCTTCGTAGGATATATAAATACATACATGCACGTGCGTCCGTATACATATATGTTTATTATTATATTAATTTAATTGTTAATAATAATCGATTCGTTGTGAGGTTACGACGAAAGATTTCCAAAATTTTCGAATAAAAACGCATGAGCATATAAACAATATATGATATGTAATTAATGATTAATTATTTATTACGTAATTGTTTAACTTTAACGAACACAAAATGACAGTTGTTATCATTTACAGGATATCCATAGTAAATAGGATATTATCATACATCCATATATATATATATATATATATATATATATATATATATATATCGATACATTTATTAATTCATTAATGTACTTTATGTATAATACCTGTTCATGATCTATCTTTTTTTACTAAATAAACACACATATATATATAATATATATACACACACAAACACACACATATGCATTATATTATATCACAAATAATTCGATAGCAATTATATTACAACAGATAGCGCGTTATCTTAGACAGAATTTATGTATGCACTTGTGTACGGCGTTGATTTATCGAAGATCCTTTCGATTTTTATAAAACACCTTTGCCTATCGATCCAACGATCGATGGATCGATCGATCGATCGATTGACCGACCGATAGATCGGACGAGATCGAGCAACCGATCGATCGATCGATCGTTCGAACGATCGATCGATCGAACGATCTCCCATAGACGTTGGAGGATTTAAGATCTGAGAATTCAGATCGCGCAGATCGATCGGTCGGTCGGATATCACAACGAAGAAACGATGCGCGACGAGAATAGTTTGACCCAGACCTTAAGCGACTCCGAGGTCGGCAGCCGAGAGCGGACCGTCGAACGGCGCCTTTTATATTTCGCTCGGTAGCCTCGACGTCAAGCCGCAGACTTTACTATGGTTACTTGCTTCATTCTCTCTCTCCCTCATTTTCTCTCTCTCTCTCTCTCTCTGTTTTTCTGTTTCACTCTCTCTCTTTCTCTCTCTCTCTCTCTCTCTGTTTGTCTGTCTTGTCTCTCTCTTTTTCTCTCTGTCTTTCTCTCTCTATCTCTTTCTAACTCTCTCTCTCTCTCTCTCTCTCTCTGTCTTTCTGTCTCTCTTAATCTCTTTCTCTTTCTAACTCTCTCTCTCTCTGTCTTTCTCTATCTCTTTCTCTTTCTGTCTTTCTCTATCTTTTTCTCTTTCTATCTTTCTGTCTATCTTCTTTATTTCTCTCTCTAACCTTTTTCTTTCTTTCTTTTTTATTTATTTATTTATACGTTATGTATATGAAGAGTTATCCATGTACGTACATCAAAGCAACCTCTCGCGTTGCGCCGCGACGACATTGAAATTTTTTCGATTTAGGGATCGATTTTTTTTTCTTGTTTCTTTCTTTCTTTTTTCCATTCGGTTTTCGTTTTTCTCTTTCTCGAAAGAAATACTCGCGAACCTAGCGATTGAAAATCATTGGAACGTTATTTGGGAAAATTCTTTCGAGCGTTTCCTTTTCTTTGCCTTTTTTTTTGGCTTTTCCTTTTTTTTGTTCTTTTTTTGTTTTTTTTGTTTTTTTTTTTATCGTTACAGTCCACGCAGGCGCGGCGTTTCTCCGTTGCAATTTAGATGCCCCCAATGTTCTTTCATGCCGGGACAACGAAATTTTTTTTTTTAACACATTTCGGGATCGATTTTTTCTTTTTTCCTTTTTTTTTTTTTTTTTTTTTTTAGTTACGAAAGAAATATTCGAACTTAGATTGAAAATTAAATTGGAAAATTATTAGAAAATTGTTTAGAACGTTTCTCTCGTTTCTTATTCAACGAGCAAGTTCCTTGTGCTGCGCCATATGAGAAATTTTTTTTCCAGAATTTCTTCCAAAAGATCGATTCTTCTTCTTTTTCTTGAGAAAAAAAATATTCGGACTTCGACCAAAAAAAAAAAAAAAAAAATAAATAAACAAACGATTAAATCGATCGCACGTAGTAGTCTCTCTCGAATCGGTTCGAATCGATCGATCGTACGAGGGATCATCGACGATAGAGATTTCTCCATTTTCATTCTTTCTCAATTATTTATTTTTTTTTCTTCTTTTTCTTCTTCTTACAGAGAGAATGGATGATTCAACGTGGCCGCGAGATAACGGGAAGACGGAAGAAGGATCTTCGTAATTGAAAGGAAGAAAGGATAAACGAAGGAAAACGAATAGACGAGGAAAAAAAGAACAGACGGAAGAGAAGGAAGAGGAAAGAGGAAGAGGAGGAGGGGGGGGGGAAGAGGAACAATAAAGAAAAAGAAAAAGGGATAAAGGAAGATTTCGATCAAAAAAAAAAAAAAAAAACAAAAGGAAGGAGAAAAACGCAAGGACGATAATACGCGCTTGACATTAAACGTTTCTTTATCCCTTTCGAAGCTTTCACAAGGTATAATACGAATTAAGTGAATATGATCAGGGAAGTGATGAATCGATCGATCGGATCTTCTACCTTACGAAGCGATGTCAAAGATCGAAAGTCGTTACGTTGACGATCGGACGTCCTCGAGGATATCAAACGGAAAGAGATATTTTCGATAGTACGACAAAAGTTAACGCCTACTACGTTATCCTTCGATAGGAATTTTTCTATTGGACCTTTTCCTCCTTTTTCTTTGAAATTTATTTATTAAAAAAGAGAACGAAAGAAAGCAAGAGAAAATCAAAGAAACGCAAAATCATGGATTTCGATGGACTACTGCGAAATTGATCCATCCATCCATCCATCAATCAATCAATCAATCAATCAATCAATATATACATATATGTGTGTGTGTGTGTGTGTGTATCTCACAAACGTGTGGAAGAAGCGTTCATCGTCTACCCTCCCTCTCTCCTTCTCCTTCCCCTATGCCCTCCACCCTTCCACCCGTTATCATCACCGTCTCTTCTTACTAGTGATCGATAATATAAATACGTCGCTATAAGAAAATTCGTCGTCGATCTAAAGAACTATATTGAATGTTGGCGATAATCGTACGCGAGAACGATTCACCATATCACCAATGTGCACGCGTTTAAGGTTAACCGAAATGTCGCGCATCTCTAATCGTGCCGTTAGCACGATAGCCGCGTCAATAGGTATCCTATTATTGATTATATTCTTGGTGATCGTATGGACCGGTTCATCGAACACCCGTATCATCGAGAAAACCAACGAGGAAGTAATTGGTTATACTACTAATACTACTACTACTACTACGACAACGACGACGACGACGAAGACGACGACGAGTAATGGTGGTAGTGTTGGTGATGGTAACAACTCGAACGAACAAAACTCGATTAGTGTTTTCCATTTGATCGAGGATGATACGATGAGAGGAGCGTTTAATGCAACGACGATTAACGAGAGGACAACGACTAACACCACCATCACCACCACCACCACCACCACCACCACCACCACCACCACCACCAAGCTCTTCATCAACGAACGTGAGTTTTACTTTCTCTATCTTTTTATCTATTTATTTATCTATCTATCTATCAATCTGTCTGTCTGTATGTCTGTCTGTCTGTCCATCATTATCTCTCTTCCTTGTTCTTTTTTTTGTATGTGATCTTTTTTTCTTTCTATTTTTTTATTTATTTATTTGTTCGTTCGTTTATTCGTTCGTTTAATTATCTGAACCTTCGTCACTCGTATATCTCATAGATTTAAGATTGTATATAAAATACTATTTGGATTATTCAAATCTATCGTATAACAACGAAAATTAATTGAAATATATATATATATATATATATATATATATATATATATATATATATATAAAATTTGTTTTATTTTCTCTGTCTCTTTTTTATCTTGTGAAGGAGACATTTGTATTAATAGACATTAATAATTAATTAATATATATATATATTATTTTACACTACTGAATAATAATAATTAATACACACACACACATATATATATTTCTCTTACCGTCGAATCTCGCGAAGAAGATATTTGCACTAATATACATTAATAATTAATATTTCTCTCTCTCTCTCTCTCTCTTTCTCATTCTCTCATTCTCTCGAATCTCTTAAAGAAGGCATTAGCGAGGAGCGCCGCTCGGGGAAAGTTAGAACGTCCAGACGTCCTTGTAAGGCCGCTGCTCCAAAGCGGCACCCACACCTTCACCCACACTTACATATATCTTTCCTCCTCCTCTTCCTCCTACATATCCTCCTTTTGCATCTCCTTTACCACCTCCTCCACCTCCTTCACCTCCTCCTCCTTCTTTTTCTTCTTCCTATCGCCTCGATGTCTACCTTTATTCCTACTTACACCTAACATTCACCAAGCTCATATCCTCTAGAAGTATCCTTCTTTGATATAGATACATAGATATATTTTATATACACGTATACGTAAATACATACATACATACATACATACATAAACACACACATACAGATATATATATATATATATATATATATATATATATATATATATATATACTCATGAAACGAACAAGTAATCTCGTACGAGGACTCGTTCAATCTACGTGCCTTTCGAATTATCTCCCCCAACGCTAATGATCATTAATTGTGTACCGGAATTGCTGACTCATTTATACGTGACATATACCTTTACGATACACATGTATGTATGTATTTACCTCTGTG
>OU426856.1:8399209-8404209 GCA_911387685.1 Dolichovespula media | reverse complement strand
CACGCACGCACGCACATACGCGCACGCACATACATATATATATATAAATATATATATTCACATATTTTAGGTTTCATTCATATCGTAGTATCATTTTATCAATACGTTTCAATACATTAATAATCAATATATATACACACATATTTACATATATATATATATATATATATATATATATATATATATATATACATATATATATAAATATATAAATATAATTCATCAACAAATATTTTAATAAAAGTATAATGCAACATAAATGAAAATGAAACATACACACACACACATATATATACATGGATGAAATTTAATTGATAAAAATATTAGAAACAGTATAAATATTTTTATTCATATTAAAATCATACGAAAAGAGAGAGAGAGAGAGAGAGAGAGAGAGAGAGAGAGAGAGAGAGAGAGAGAGAGAGAAGCAGAAAAATAATTATATTGATTTTATGTCCTTCACGATGGAAATGGCCAAGGTGAAGTGACATTCTCAACTTTAGAAAAAGAAAGAGAGAGAGAGAGAGAGAGAGAGAGAGAGAGAAAATTCTCTCTCTCTCCCTCTCTCTCAAAGGATTTCTTCGTACTAGTTTCTTTACGTTAGCACCATCGAAGCAAGCAACGCAGCGTTCGCATATAATGCGAACACATTCGAAACGTTCTTCTTCTTATTTCTTCTACTTCTCTCTCTCTCTCTCTCCTATATACATACATACATACATACATACATACGTACGTAAGTATCTACTTTTTAACGTAAAAAGAGTATAAAAAAGAAAAAGAGAAAAGAAAAAGAAAAATGAAAAAAATAAAAAGCACACATATATATATGCGCACGCGTACACACGCACACACACACACACACACACAATATAATACAGACAAACAACGCGTCGTACACGCATACTATCCAACGTATACACATATAGTATGCGCGTATGGAGGGGGGGAGAGAGAGAGAGAGAGAGAGAGAGAGAGAGAGTGAGTGAATAGAAAATTAGACGATTAGATTATTAAGAAGAAAATTATGTAAACGATTTCGAGGTCGTTTTAATTAAAAAAAAATTATTTCGATGCAATTGTGTCTAGATCCTAGACAGACAAAAAGAAAAGGAAGTGGGGGAAAAAATTGAGGGAGAGAGAGAGAGAGAGAGGGAGAGAGAGAGAGAGAGAGGGAGAGAGAGGGAGAAAGAAAAAAGAGAGGGAGAAAGAAAAAAAGAGAGTGAAATAAAAGAGAGAGAGAGAGAGAGAGAGAGAGAGAGAGAAACACTCTTTCGAGTATATTAGACGAGAAAACTAGTAGTTTGAAAAACGAGGAAATGCATTAACGTTGTAATCATCGTCCCAAGCTTTAAACAAAGACAAAGGACACACACACACACACACACACACGATGAGACAAGCAAAGTGAGACACAGAGAGAGAGAGAGAGAGAGAGAGAGAGAGAGAGAGAGAGAGAGAGAGAGAGAGAGAGAGAGAGAGAGAGAGATACAACGTACACGAGGGACGAGGAGACCGAGAGACATGATGACGATAACATCGTATGATGCTGAAAGTGCGTGACACCACCATAGAAAGCTCGTATTTCTTTAAGGATCAGCAGATACGGATACGTCACGTGTTTTAAAACATTGCGTTAGACCTATTTGTCTTACACAAACCCTCTGACCCCTCCCCCCCTCCACACACACACACACACACACACACACACACACACACACACACACACACACACACACACACACACACACTCCTCTCAACCCCTTATCCTCGACCATTCGGCCCTGCCCCCCTCCCGCCTCCTATCCCCTCGTCGACCGTCTTTATAACGACCTACTTAAAATCATAATGGGATTTTCCAGGTCTCTCTCTCTCTCTCTCTCTCTCTCTCTCTCTTTTCGTTCCTTTCTTTTCTTTTCCTTTCTTCGTCTTTCTCTCCTTTTTTCTTTTTCTTCTTTTTTTTTCGTTTTCTCTTTCTTTTTTTCTTTTTTTTTTCAGATATCAATTCTTACTCGTTTTACCGCGCACCGATTGTGATTATTACATTAACATATGCATATTTATATTTATATATTTATATCCGTATAAATGTATTTATAAATACGACGGAGAACAAGTTCTGCGATATATATATTATTTAATGGTGCGAGAGTTTTATTTTATGGTCAATTTGATCGAGTTTTTTTTCTTTCTTTTCTTTTCTTTTTTTTTTTTTTTATCGTCGATTAATTCTAAACAAATATGTCTCTGCTATGCGCATAGGTTTCGTATTATAAGATTCCTTTGAACTGGAGTTCGGTATTACCTAGGGGTATTTTCTTTTTATTTTATTTTATTTTATTTTATTTCATTTTATTTTTTTTAATTTTCTCCACCTTACGATACTCACTAATATATTAAAATTTATTAAAGATCGGTAAACAGTTATGAATAATTGCTTATCGTGAAATAATTTATTACTTATTAATATACATTTATTATACTTCAAATAATCTTCGTATATTTCAAGAATTCTTTATATAACCGTCTCTATGCAAAATATCATACGTGGCGATTAATCGATAAAAATTTTTTTTACATACCTATATATGCCTACATAACAATTAATTCATATTAATTATTTAATACATATATTGATTAATTAATTAATTTAAATATATATATATATATATATAAATATATTATAATATATTAAATTAATTAATTAATTTAAATATATATATATACTATATATTAATATAATATATTAAATATATATATATATATATATATATATATATATATATATATATATATATATAAGTACTCCTCTTTTTTTTTTTGTAAACATTTGTGTAAAAATATTCTACTTCTCCGTCCATCGTGTACAATATAAACGAATCGTTTCTTCTCTCTCTCTTCCTCTCTATCTCTCATTCTCTTTCTGTAAAAATTTTTTCTCAAGTTCACGGATTACGTTTAAAAGTAAAGGCGAACTGGCGATCAGGTGATACTCCGAAAGTAAGAGCACATAAAGTCTCGGTAGACTGCGTGGCGACGACCTCCGACCAAACCGGCCGATCCACCTGAAATACGTTTCAATGTATATGTCGTGTATAATATATATATATATATATATATATATATACACATACATACACATATATATTTATATATATATATATGTATAGTCTCTCTGACTCCCTCTCTCTCTCTCTCTCTCTCTTTTTTTCTTTCTCTCCCTCTCTTTCTTTTACTTTACTTCCACTCTTGCACGTTTTACGAGTTTTCTCGGACGTCCCTTAAACAGGCTTCACATATAATATATATATATATATATATATACTACATTGGTATCGATGACTCATCGATCCTTTGAGATCTAACATAAGAAAGATCCAACGAACGAATTTCTAAATATTACAAATTCAAACGTAGAATCTTAATCGATCGCTTAGTTTCTAACTCTTCAATAGTATTTAATTCGATCGTTTCTAACGACGATCAAAAAAAAAAAAAATCACGTCGTACGACGTGAATTTTTATTCTTCTTTGGTTTTTTTATTTTCTCTATTTCTCTCTCTCTCTCTCTCCTTTTTTTTTCGTTTGTTCATGCGAATCGATCCAATATTTGTATCAACGATCCTATCCGTATCTATAGGATTACAAAAAAAAATATATACATACATCTTTTTTGATTTTTCTTTTTAAAATGCGATACAATATACGTCGGATCGTCTATATTAAAACAAAAAAAAATTATATATATATATATGCCTCTTTTTCATTTTTGTTTTTTCTTTTAAGTATGATATACGTAATACAGATTGGATCGTTCGATCGTCCGATCTATATTAATTAAAAAAAAAAAAAAAAAAAAAGATTATACGTATGTGTCTTCTTCTTTCATTTATCATATTCATATCTGTATTGAATTAACCCCCAAAAATATATATATATATATATATGTATATAAACCATTGGAACGATTCAATCTAGATTTGCTGGATCATAAAAAAAAGGAACAAGACAAAAAAGAGTATTCTAGAAAGATCTATATATCCACACACACAACACACACAACATACACACACACACAGAAAGAGACACACTTGTGTTTTTTTTTCTCGAGTTAAATTGTTATGAGAAAGGAAAAATAGGCTCGCGTCAGTAAGAAGGTACAACCATAATCGGTGTGTACCAGTGACACTCTTCGTCTTAGGTCATTGCAACATCGTATAATAATTCTTGTTGCCGTTAGAATATCACCGTCATCGTCATCATCATCAGCATCAGCATCAGCATCAGCATCAGCATCGGCATCGGCATAATCATCATCATCATCATCATCAACAACTTCTTCTTATTTTTTTTCTATTCTATCCACGTATCTTTTCTAATGTTTGTTAAAGTATTTCTCAAAGGAGGACGAGATTCGTTTATATCACATCCGTTTTATGTATATAATATATCTTGAATAAGAGGGACGACGGCTAAAGGTCAGCCATTTCGAAAGTCTTTAACACCTGGCCGATGATCATCATCATCATCATCATCATCATCAATAACAATCGATGACTTCGCGTCGTCACGATAACCTCGAAAGAGAAATCGAACGTTCTTTTCGTTTCCTTTCTTTCTATTTTCTTTCTTTTCTTTTTTTTTTTTTTTTTTTTTTGTTATCTCCTATTCCTGAAAGAAAAACTAATTCTTTTCCTCTCGTATTTTTTATTTTCTCGTTTCTATCCTCTTTCTTGTTCTTTCTTTTTATACCTTTCTTTTTCTCCAACCATCGAAATGATCTCTCCGTCCCATAATTATTATCTTATCGATCATCGCGATCGTTACTATTAAATATTTTCTTAAGATTGTCCTTAAGACAAAAATAAAATAAATAAAAAGAAAAATAAAAAAAAATAAAAATAATGAAGACGGTGAAAGAAATTTATTTATGCGCGTCGACGTTCGAGATTTCTACGGATAGGTTTGTTGTTTGAAAGAAAAAAAAGAGAGAGAGAGAG
>OU426856.1:8394209-8396709 GCA_911387685.1 Dolichovespula media | reverse complement strand
TATTTTTGGACGGAATAAATAAAAAAAAAAAGAAAAAAAAAACTTTATAAAGGAGTAAAAAAAAGAAAGAATGAAAGAAGAAGTTAAGTAATGCAAATCCAACGAAAATTTTGTCAACAATGTGAAAGAGCTCGGATTTAGTTTAGTCGTTGTTTCTAACTAAAAAATATTTATTCGCAGTCATTCCTAACAGGTTACGATCGTTAGTCACGTACACAGTATTTATTAACGCAACACTCGATGTTTCTCTCTCTCTCTCTCTCTCTATTTCTCTCTCTCTCAAAGCAACTTATACATTTTGTCGATTCTTCGCGTGACCATATCGCAAATATAGTCGAGTTAAAGTTATAGCTCTCTCGAGGAACAACTTGGCTACGTTATTATTACATATTATTATAGTTACTTTAGAACGTTCGTTATATAGTACAGTGACTATAGTTTTTTCTATTTTTTTTCTTTTATTATTTTTTTTTTTTTTTTTTAAAGAAACGTTAATACGATCGAGATTTTCTTTTTGCTTACACGACGATATATATATATATATATATATATATATATATATATATATATATATGTATAATATATAAATAAAAGATAAAATCAAACAACACCATTAAAAAAAAATATACACACACACACACACACACACACACACACATATATATATATATATAAAATATATAAATAAAAGATAAAATAAAACAACACCATTAAAAAAGAATATATACCCACATATATATATATGTATATATATATATATAAAATATATGAAAAAAAAAAAAAAAAAAAGAAAAAAACGTATGAAGAGATATTACACGACATACGTATACGTTCCGTAAATAAGAGATATACGTTTCGTGTATGATAAAAAAAAAAGAAAAAAAGTCTCGATGATCATTGGAGGTTGTTCACTCGAGAGTTTAAGGCCCAACAGCCCCCTCTCCCCCGCTCCCTGAACGGCGAGGGTTCGTTCATTGTCGGAGAACGATGATATCGATAGCACCAACTATTTTCCTCTACACTATATCTATAATAGTTGGCCTAACAAACCGGTCGATAAATCTTTTCATGGCGCTCCTATGGAATTCGCCCGGAACTCTCTCTCTCTCTCTCTCTCTCTCACTTTCTATCTATCTCTATCTATCCCTCTATCTCTTTCTCTTTCACTCTCCCTTTCTTTCCTTCTCTTTCATCCATGAAAGTCACTTATACTCACTTTTGATGCTATTTTTAATATTTTGTTTTTGTTTCTTTTTTTCTTTTTCTTTTTTTTTGGTTTGGCCGACCGGGTAAGACAGGAGAGAGAGAGAGAGAGAGAGAGAGAGAGATGGGAGGGTGTGTGCGTGGGTGGGTGAGTATGGGTGGAGAGTCCGCTGAAATATTCTGGGAGTAATTTCTTTTTTCTTTTCATTCTATTTTTTTATCTTTTTATTATTATTATTATTTTTTTTTTTTTTTTTTTCAAAAGAATTCGCTCTTACGGAATTTTCTTTCGTGAATTCGACGAGAGATTCCGTCTTTTTTTACTCTTTTTTTTTTTTTTTTTTGTTTCGAGATGTCCAGAAAATGTCGAGAATGTTAAGAAATCGATCACTTTCGTTTGCTCACTTTTAATTCTATTTTTAATTTTCTTCGTTTTTTTTTTTTTTTTTTTTTTATAGCAATGAAACGTTCGAAATAACTTTTTCTTTTTTTTTTTGTTTCTTTCAAAAGAGAACTCGCTCTTACGGGATTTTCTTTCGCGAATTCGACGAGAGATTCCGACCTTTTTTTTTTTGTCTTTTCCATATTTTCGAAATGTTCAAAAAAATGTCGGTCAATGTTCAATATCTATTTCGTAGGATTTATATTTACGGGATACATCCCTTGAAGAATGCGATGCTTGACACTCCGATTGGACATTGAAATCATTCTTTTACAAAAATTCTTTCAAACCGTCGACGAATTTCCGAAAAGAATAAATCATTATCATCGATCAACGAAAACTCGTTCTAAAGTATCGAAATAATTTAATAAAAAAAAAAAAAGAAAAAATCGTCGTTAACATCGATCGACGAAAACTCGTTCTAAAGTAACGAAATAATTCAATAAAAAAAAATAAAAAAAATCGTCGTTATCATCGATCGACGAAAACCCGTTCTAAAGTATTAAAATAATTTCCAAAAAGAAAGAATAGTCCTTATTTTCAATGATCAACGAAAATGTGAATCAATGATCGATAAAAAGGTGGATACAACGAATCGATCGGTGACATACGCACGAACACGCGGAATGTGGGTCGTAGATAAAAAAAAAAAAAAAAAAAAAGAAAAAAGAATAGAAGAAAAAAAGAGAAGGAAAAAAAATTTTATCCGTTGAAAAACTTTTCGGAGTCAAGGTTGCATCGGAGGAAACGTTTATGCATATGCGTACATGTGTATATACTTATGTACGTACTCTTATGTACGTACAATTTTTTTTTTCTTCTTTTTTGTCGTTCCTTCTCTCTCTCTCTCTCTCT
>OU426856.1:8381709-8389209 GCA_911387685.1 Dolichovespula media | reverse complement strand
AATTTAATTTTTCTTGTCTTTTTTTCTTTCTTTTTTTTTTTTTTTTTTTTTCTTTACAGAAATAACATTATTTAAAACAGAACGAGTAGAAAGGAAGTAAAAAGGGGGGGAGAAAAAAAAACAGTAGGAGGACTTAGTTTTGATCCATAGATCATCCTATCGTCGATCTATATTCAAATATTTACGGGAGAGGGGAGAAGAAAAGATACAAAAAATAAATAAATAAGTAAATAAATAAATGGAAAGAAAAAAGCGAATCAAAATAAAAAGAACAAAATGAAACGAAACAAAGAAGAAATTTCGATGAAGAACAACAGATCGTTGCAAGGAAGGAATGATTTCAATGAAATAAGGATTGGAAGGAGGGGAGCAACAAAAAATTAAAAAAAAAAAAAAAGAAAGAAAGGAAAAGGGAAAAAAGAACGGGAAAAAGAATAAAAATAGAAGGAGGACGAGTTTGATTCCCATAGATCCGATTGTCGATGGATATTTAAATGTTTACGTAAGAGAAGGAGACAAAAGGTAAAAAAGAGTCTGTCTCTCTTTAATGTGCCGGACAATGTCGTTTTTGGTTCAACGACACGTGGCTTTTACTGGCGCTTAGCGAGACTCTCTTCCTTCGTATACGTTCCGTTTTCTCTCTCTCTCTCTTTCTCTCACTCGTACGAAAAAGCGAATCCTTCCTTTACGACTTTGTCTCGTTTCCGTCTCGACATTTAACTATCGAATCGATCATCCAGTTTTTATCATCGTCGACTATTAATGTCGAATTATTCGGATAGATTCGTTTTTTCATTCGTATTATTCGGGTACATTCGTTTTTTCATTCGTATTATTCGGATAGATTCGTTTTTCTAATCGTATTATTCGGATAGATTCGTTTTTCCATTTGTATTATTCGGATAGATTCGTTTATTCATTCGTATTATTCGGATAAATTCGTTTTTCTAATCGTATTATTCGGATAGATTCGTTTTTCCATTTGTATTATTCGGATAGATTCGTTTTTCCATTTGTATTATTCGGATAGATTCGTTTATTCATTCGTATTATTCGGATAAATTAGTTTTTTCATTCGTATTATTCGGATAAATTCGTTTTTCTAATCGTATTATTCGGATAGATTCGTTTTTCCATTTGTATTATTCGGATAAATTCGTTTTTTCATTCGTATTATTCGGAAAGATTCGTTTTTCCATTCGTATTATTCGGATAAATTCGTTTTTACATACACGTTCATATATATATATATATATATATATATATATATATATATATATATATATATATATATATATATATATATATATATATATATATATATATTAGACAATTGTTCGAATCTAAATTATACGAATCGAATTTTATATTTTGCTACGTTTAAATTTATCATCGAATATGATAAATTCTCTTTCGCATTATTCGCCGAATAAAATTCAAATTAAAATTAAACAAAAAAAAAATATATATATATACACACATATATAAAATAAACGTAATTTAAAGGACCAAAAAAGAAAAACAAACCCCGATCTCTCGGACTTATTCATTCATATTAATTAATTAATTTCCTTTTCTCTTCCCCGTTTTTTCTTCCAAGAATATTATCCAATTTTTTCTCTTTCTTCCTTCTAAGAATATATTATCAAAATTTCGAAAAGTGCTACCGAGAAATACGCATGTTCCGTGAACGTTTTGTGCAACTGTATATCCGTCTATCGTGCATCTCTCATATCCTGTATTCTCAGTCGGGATATCGGATTATCACGTGGTTAGCATTTTTCTGTGGGCACACCGTCGACTCTCGACCCCGTAAAAGAATTATTTTCCCATCGTGCTTTCGTGGCTTCGTTTACTTCTCATTTTTATCTATCTCTCACTCTCTCATTTTCTCTCTCTCTCTCTCTCTCTCTCACACACACACACACACACACACACACTCTCACTCTTTCTGTGTCTCTCTCCTTATCGATCTTTTCTTTCTTTCTATCTTTCGTGAAATAAAAGTAAAAAATAACAAAACGAGACAAGAGAGAAAAAGAAAAATGGAAAATTATTCCATCGTCGAGTTAAAAGTACGAAATGATCGATGAATAAATTTGTCCTTCGCCATGGTCATCGAATTTAAGTATTAGGTGGTATTGCGTTTCTTATTCTACCGACGACTCGTTTCATCCTAACCCACTATCGTCAATGAAATCCGAGTATCCTTCTTTTACGTCTTTCCACGAAAGTAACGTGATTTTTTTCTTTTCTTTTTTTCTTTTTTTTTTTTTTTCTTTTTGTGGAAAATGTGCTTACATTACGATCGCGCCTCGCTGACCAGAGGGAAAAGAAATTAAGGAAAGACAAAAAAGAAGAAAAAAAAAAGTTAAAGAAAAAGGAGAAAGAAAGAAATCAAAGAGGGTGGGGAGGGGGCAGGTGGGATTGCAAAAACGATAAAAATAAATAAAAAAGAAAAGAGAGAGAAATAAAAAACAAATCCAACGAGGAAAGGAGTGACAGTGATAATAACAATAATAATAATAATAAGCATAACGACAAAGGATAAAGATAAAAATAATGACAATAAAAAAAAAGTATGAAGAAAGAAAGAAAGAGAGAGAAAAGAGATAGAGATACATATATATATATATATATATATATATATATATATATATATATATATATACATTGTTCCAACTGGAATAAACTCACGATGAAAAATTATTGATGGATAACGACGACGATAGAAAGAAAAAAATAAATAAATAAATGAAAAAAAAATTGAAAAAAGTTGAAACCGAAAAAGGAGAAAAAAACGAAAGAAAAAGGAGACGAAGTAAATTAATAAATAAATATAACGAAAAATTTGAAACCAAAAGAATGGAAGACGAAAACGAAAGAAAAAGAAGAAGAAGAAGAAGTAAATAAATAAATAAATAAAAAAATAAGAAAGAAAAAAAAACGAAAAAGATAAAAACGGCCGGAGGAATGATATATATTCCCACCACTGGACGATCTCCTTTTAATAAAAAGAAAATTATCGAGGGACGGCGATGATAACGAGGAGGGGTAAAAAATAATAATAATAATAAAAGAAAAAAAAAAAGAAAAAAAATAAAAGAGAAAAAAAAAGATGAAAGGAAAAGAACGAACGAACGAACGAAAAAGAAAGAACGTAAAAGAGAGAAAAAAAAAGAAAGAAAGAATGAAAGAAAGAAAGAAAGAAAGAAAGAAAGAGAGAAAGAGAAAAAAAAAGGAAGGAAGGAACGAAAACTGCAACGCGAAGAAAGAAAAGATATATGCTCGCTGCATAATCTCAAAGCCGAGTGATAAATTCCTTGTATTTTAGGTTGAGATGGGAGAAATATACTGATAAACTGAAATCGCACACATGAAATATATGCACACGTATATATTATATACACACGTACATATATACATACGTATATAAACATACATACATATATATATTCTATATCTATATAAATATGCATACATATACATACATATATAAATATATATACATACATACATATATATATATATTCTATATCTATATAAACATGCATACATATGCATACATATATAAGTATCCATTTATATATATATATATATATATATATATATATATATATATATTCTATATCTATATAAACATGCATACATATGCACACATATATAAGTATCCATTTATATATATATGAAAATTTAGATTTATATATATATATATATATATATATATATATATATTTATATTATAATAAATAAATTTAGATTGTGATGTGTTAATGCATATGCACGAATATGTCTCCTCGACGCGTACGCACGCGCTGCGTATGCGTTTGCGCGTCCGTATGCGTGTGCGTCTGCGTGTGCGTGTCTTTTGGAAAAATAAGAAGCTCGTGAGAAAACGATGACAACGATTAATAGTCCGTCTAGTCGCGTGTATCCATTAAATGAATTTGCTTGAGACATCCTCTTCGCACTTTCTTTTCTTACGCCTTCGTAATATTCTCTCTCTCTCTCTCTCTCTCTCTCTCTCTCTCTCTCTTTTTCTCTCTTTTTTCCTCTCTTTTCTTTCTTTTCGTTTGTTTGTTTTCTTCTTTCTCATTTTTTTTTTCATTCCTTTTTTCGTTCTTTTTTTCTTTCTTCTTTTTTTTTTTTTTTTTTTTAAACAAAACGAGATAAGAGTTACTAATCGTCCGTGGGACGTGCTTCCTCTAGTATTATGATAATTAATCGATTAGCACGGTTGAGAGGGGAATGGAAAAACAACTAAAATTGTGTCTCTCTCTTTTATCTACCTCACCTCCTCCCCTCTTCTCTCTTCGCCACCAACCTCCTTCAACCTCCTTCAACCTCCTTCTCCTCCTCTCGGCCACTGTCGTCGATCGTCGTTAATAATTTTTTCTTTTTCTTTCTTTTTTTTTTTTTTTTTTTTTTTTTTAATTATTATTCTTTTAATTCTCTTCTCTTCTCTTCTCTTCTCGAGAAGGAGAAGATAACGAAAACGTTTACGTTGAGGTTAGTGTATTATTGTTGATAAAAAAGTAAGAGAAAGAAAAAAAGAAAAAGAGAAAAAATGAAAGAAATGTGATTAAATGGGGAGGACGGGAGAGGGGGAGGAAAAGTAAAATAAATAAATAAATAAATAAAAAAAATAAATAAATAAATAAAAGGCACGATGTCAAGGTGAAATGATATATTGGGATTAAAAAGGGAGATATGAATGTATGTATGTATGTATGTATGTATGTATGTATGTATGTATGTATGTATGTATGTATGTATGTATGTATGTATGTATGTACGTATGTACATGCATAAAGCCGATGATGTATTATATACAGTAAGTAAATATAAAAAGTAATATATATTCGAGCGATTATAAGAGTATAATAAATATTGAGACCGGACCGGATGGAGAATAACAACAGCCTGTTGTTAGTCGTATTTGTGAGAAAGAAAGAGAGAGAGAGAGAGAGAGAGAGAGAGAGAGAGAGAGAGAGAGAGAGAGAGAGGCATAATAAAATTGGTACGACGCGCGGATAAGAAATTTGGATGAGCCAAGAAAAAAGAAAGAAAAAAGAAAGAAAAAAGAAAGAAAAAAGAAAGAAAAAAAAAGAAAAAGAAAGGAAAGAGAGACAAGAGGAAGAAGAAAGGTCGATATGTATCGAATTAATTATAATATTATTGAATGAGTTGTGAGAATAAATGTAATAAATAAAGAAGAAGAAGAAGAAAAGGAACAAAACGAACAAAGAAACCAACAAAGACGACGTGGTATATGGAACTAATGGTACATAATAACGATTGTCATTATTGTAAAAATTAAAAAAAAAAAAAAAAAAGAAATAAATTCTATATGTAGAAATTAAAAAAAAAAATAAATAAATAAATAAGAGATAAACGTAAAAAGTAATACGGAGTGAGGAATGGTGTTATGTATTTGTAACAAAAATAAAATCAGTGGCACGATATTAAATATGATGGTTTAATAATGGGAATAAAAAATCGTGCGACGTAAGTACGGAATGTTACGAATAAATAAGTAACAAAGTAAATGAATAAATAAATAAATAAATAAGAATAAAAATAATCGAAAAAATATTGAGAAGCTTGAATCAACATATCGGCTATTAAACAACGTAAATCAATATTACCGTGTTACAGTATTGAAATTATAATGAAATTATAAATAAACGAAGAAATAACAAAATACATAAATAAATAAACAAATGTACATTAAGGTACGCAAATTTACGAAATAAATATGATCAAATATCGACAATTAAATAAATAAATAAATAAATGAATGAATGAATGAACGAACAAAACAATGAATTGAACGAAGGAATTAATGAATGAACGAACGAACGAACGAACGAACGAATTAATGAATGAATGAATTAATGAATGGGACGAATGAATGAGGTCGAGATATGATATATGATATACTGAAAATAATCAGGCAACAAAAAAAAAGGGAAAAGAAAAGAAGAAAAAAATAAAGATAAAAAGAGATAGATAGATAGAGAGAAAGAGAGAGAGAGAGAGAGAGAGAGAGAGAGACAAAGAGAGACAGACGGACGAACAGGAAGAGAGGGAGGAAAGGAGGGAGGGGGAGGGGGGGATAGAAAGAAGGCAATGTGGTTGGCAGACATCGAAGAAAAAGGACTTCTTGCCAGGCTCGTGCAAAGTCATGGATTAGATGCAGGAAAGAAAGCACACACACACACACACACACATACTTACTACACACGCTTATGAAGAGACAAACGCACAAACGCATGCACCCATGCACGCATGAATGCATGCATGCATGCATGCATGCACGGGATATACACGCTTGTATATTCCGCTCGGATTATTAAGCGTCGAGAATGAATATTGGCAAACGGCCACGAGATCGAACGTCAGAAATTTATTTACACGCTCGTAAGACACATTGAAACACGTGCGCGAGCGTGCCCCTGCATCTCGAGTAACGCGTATCAAATACACACATGGAAGAAGGACATACAAAGAAAAAGAGAGAGAGAGAGAGAGAGAGAGAAATGAGACACAATTTGATAAATTTCTTTTCTCATATCGTTTTTAAATACCTATAAAAATATATATAATATTTCGTTAAGATAACACGAGAGAAAGAGAAAGATATAAGGAAGAAGAACAAAAAAAGAATTATCGATTTTTGTATGTATGATCGATATATGTATGTATGTATGTATGTATGACTCTTCCTTTATTGTCATATATATATTAACAAAAAAACAAAAAAAAAACAAAAAAAAACAAAAAAAAGAAAAAAAAAAGGGAAAAGAAAAAAAAGTAAGAGACAGAGAAATCAAATTAATAATAAATATTTTTACTTTTCTCCTACTTATCAAAATTATTCCGAGTAATTAAATAAATAAAAACGAAAAAAAAAATAAAAAATAATTGTTATCCGTAAATGTTAAAATAAACTGACGCATATTCCGATCTACGGGAATTTTTTGCTTTTCCCCTTTCGTATTTTTAATATAATAATGGAAAAGTAGAGAGGACAATAATTTCTCAAACGTAGGCACAGAGGAAGAGGAAGAGAGAGAGAGAGAGAGAGAGAGAGAGAGAGAGAGAGATGTCCCTTTAACAAGAGGAACAATGACGCCCACGATTTTTGTATCTTCTTTACTCCGATCTCAATTCTTCTCTCTCTCTCTCTCTCTCTCTCTCTCTCTCTCAAAGTTTATATGCCATCGTGTCTAGTGAGAAAACCATTTTAATTCTACCTTAAGGAATTTATTGGCATCGGTGTTAGAGTGCAATAAACTAAGAGACGGCCAAGAAGAACTTAGAATATTCTCTCTCTCTCTCTCTCTCTCTCTCTCTCTCTCTCTCTCTCTCTCTCTCTCTCTCTCTCTCTCTCTCTCTCTCCCCGTCTGAGAAAGGCGAAACCGGCCGAGATTGGTTCAGTTTCGATTTGTCGGTCCGAGGGGTAGGGGGGAGGAGGGGAGGGGAGGGGAGGGGAGG
>OU426856.1:8369209-8371709 GCA_911387685.1 Dolichovespula media | reverse complement strand
TGAATAATAAAAAATTATTACCATTATCTTTATCGTTGTCCGATGTCGCGAAGACTTTTCTTGTTTCAAGATTTTTCAGATTACTACGCGTAAAACGCGTAATAATTTTAATTGCTCGTTAGTACAATAAGTACTCGTTACTTTTTATGCATACAAGTACTCGTATTATCATTTACATATGCATGTGCAATTACGTATTTATCCTTTAACCGCCAGGATTCACCGACGAGTCGTTGAATAATAAACGTTAATACCTAGTTACACGATATATTTAATTATTTTCACGCATATACATGCATACATACGTACGTACGTATATAACTTGTCGCATACGGAAAAGTTTTTTCATTCGAAACATAAGTTTCGAATTAAAACGTATTATAGGTTATATAACAAGTTAATGTATCGCGACGCGGTGGTATCGTTTCTACGAACGATTTTCTTTGTTTTTTTTTATTTTTTATTATCATTTTTTTTTTTTTGATTTTTCTAATCGTAACGTCGAAATTAAAACTAATAGATTAGGTAACGTCGATGTTAACGTCAACGTTATTATTTAATACGAACACCATTTTTCTTTTCTTCGCTATTAAATTCGAATATTTCAAACGTACAGGTTAAGACTTAATATGAATATTTAATAACTCGTTGCAAAGTACCTACGTACGTAAGTTTAATTATTACTTGTTACCTTCGTTCGGTCGCGTGGTCCAAGATTCGTGACGAATCGTGGAAAATAACTTTAATAACCTACGTACGTAAACGATATATTATGCATGTATGTATAATATATATATAATATCCTTTCGCGTGTACTCACGTTTTTGTAGTCTTCTTGCATTCTCTCGTCTTTCTCTATCTCTCTCTTTCTCTATTTTTATATATATTTATTTATATATATCCTTCTTTCGAAGTTGTATAACGCAGAACGTATTTTCTTATTTTTCGATTTTTCTCTTCTTCCACCTTAACAGAGTCGACCAAAATGATAACGACGGAAGGGAGAAAATATAACGACAGTACGCCGGACGTTTTACCTACGGCCAAGGGTGACTTGGAATACATCGTACCGATGAAGATCAGTCAAAATCAATACGAAGATCCACGTAAGTAAATCATACGAAATTTACTTTTATTTCTTTCGTTTGAAAACATTACGCGGATGACGGATACGATACTTCTGTTACTTACGTTCGATTTAATATATCGCACCGATCGATTGTCATCGATCGTCGATAGAGGAGGTGTCCTACGAGTGAATAACGCGTTGTGATTGGTTCTTTCCTCCGAATAAAAGTAACAACAATACAAATGGTTATTATATCGGCAACACCGCCGGTCTCATCGTCGAAACTAAACATTAATCGTGACAATAACGAGTGTCCTTCTTTTATTTGTCCTTTTCCCTTGATCGTTCTTTCGTTTTTGTACGATTTATTTTCATTACATCGTCGTTTCTCGTACCGGTAACGTACGTAGTCGTAGAAAATTTTTCGTATCGCGACTCTCTCGCGTTTATCAACCCTTTTTCCATCGTTCGTTCGTTCGTTCGTTACATCGTTTTAACGAAGAAACAAAAGACGGGAGAGAGTGTGTGAGAGAAAGAGAGAAAGAGAGAGGAAGAAAGACGGGGAAAAAAATGGCGATCGTGTCGGCATATAAAACGTATGTAAGCACTTAACTTACGCATAATGTCAATATATTTAACGAATCGAACGTGCACGGCTTAGAAAACGTATTCTCGATAGATCTTGGATTAGTTGAGACGGATTTATCTTCATCTTTATTCGTTTTTCTTTTCTCTTCTTTCTTTCTGTATTTTATTTTCTTTTTTTTTTTTTTTTTATAAATCAGCGATTCGAATTAATTCTTTTCCTTTTATTTTATTTAAATATTGTTTTAATCCGTCACGTTATCGTTACGATCGAAAGCGATCGAAAAGTTATAGCGGCGTAGAAAGATGAACAAAGTCGAAAGATTATTTCTTTCTTTCTTTCTTTCTTTCATTCCTCTTATTATTATTATTTTCATTAATTACATTACTACTGCGCAAGCGAGATCGTCGTAATTAATCGTCGTTGTTGCGATCGAAGGTGATATTAAAGAAGAAAGAAAAAATAATTGCGTATACTCGAGGGAAAGGATTGAAAATTTTATTGATTTTTTTTATTTCCTCTTTCTTTTTAATATATGTATGTAAATTCTCTTTTTAATCTTTTTAATCTCGATTAATGTCCCGATTAGCAGCGTAATAATGAATGTCATAGTCCATAAATTGTCGTCGTCGTTATTGTGATTACGAAGTCGAATTACGAGGAGAAACGTTGTGTTGTATCGTTAATATTTACAGCCGATCCATTTACAACGGCGAAGAGACATCACAGTGGACATTTTCGTCACGCAACGGCGAAAGTGTGGGATCCGCATCCACAATACGAATTCACAGCTTTCGGGAAGTTCTTTCATTTGAGGTTATCTCACGACACGAGCTTTATATCAC
>OU426856.1:8361709-8364209 GCA_911387685.1 Dolichovespula media | reverse complement strand
TATAGTTATTAGGTATCACGCATAGAAATTTGTTATTGTCGCTTAGAATAAATAATTTGGTGTAACTTTAACGATCTTGAGGGAGAAAGGGAGAAAGAGAGAGAGAGAGAGAGAGAGAGAGAGAGAACACGTTTTCGAATCCGAGAAAGGGATCGCTTCTTCCTTTTCTTCTTCTTTTTTTTTTTTTTCTTTAATTTCTTTTTTCAATTTTTTTCTTTCGTCGTCGTCGTCGTCGTCGTCGTCGTCGTTTTAGTTTTCGATGTTGTTGTTCTTTTTTTTTTTTTTGTTTTTCTTTCTTTTAAAACGCGTCCAAGGTGTCAGGCAAAGGCCAAGTCGTCCGCGTTCTGGCTCGTTTGAATTACGTTAATCCATGAAAGTCATCGTTGGAGAGGGGTGAGGGTGGGGAGCGTGGTGAGTGGGGTGGGGTGGGGGGGGGTGGGGGGGGGGGCAAAGGGATCGACCAATGAATTTTCTTTTGAATTGAAATTTACGACGACGTAACTAAGGGTAAACGTCGGACTTTAGGTAGGACTCCTTTAAGTAAGTGCCGGATATCTTTCAGTGAGCGAGAGAGAGAGAGAGAGAGAGAGAGAGAGAGATTAGGCTCGTAACAAAAATATCCGTGCGAAAGAATATCGCGAAGACAGGCAAAGTGGGAGAGGGAGAGAGAGAGAGAGAGAGAGAGGGGGGGGGGGGGAGGAGAAGCGATGTTTCATCCGGAATACATCGAAATCGTGAATTAATGTGTGAACATCAAATTAATATATTTTATTGTTTTGTGAAATCTTTCGTTTTTCATTTATTTATTTTCTTAAATTTTGTTCTCGTTTTCGGTTATATATATATATATATATATATATATATTTTTTTTTTTTTATTATTCGTTGCATTTATTTATTATGTGGGTCTGATCGTCTCGCTGTTCTTTATTTTTCTTTTTTATTTATTTATTATTTTATATAGTTATTTCGTCATTATTTTTATTTATATATATATATATATATATGTATGTATGTATATGTATATTTTATATTATTTCGTTAATTTTATTCGGTTTATTTATAATTCTTTTCTCGTCACTTCATTCCTAGTTCCTTTTTTCTCTTTCTTTTTCTTCTTTTTTTTTTTTTTTTCATGTATATTACAATATATTCCATTATCTTGTAATTTTTATTTCTTCTAATCATCGATTTTTTTAAATCATTACTCTCTGTACGTTTTGCTGTTACTTTTTTCTCGCATTATTATTTTTTTCTTCTTCTTCTTCTTTCGTCCCTTTTATTTTTCTTTCTTTTTCTTTCTTTTTTTTTTATAATCACGTTTTATCATCTTCTTATTAATTGACTCTTCCTAAATATCGTGCGCTTGTCTTTCTCTTTCCTTCATTCTCTCTCTCTCTCTCTCTCTCTCTCTCTCTCTCTCTCTCTCTCTCTCTCTCTCTCGATAAGATCGCAAAATTTAAACGAATCAATGTTTTTCCTTTTTATATTTATCGCACATATCTCACGTAGAAAACAAGCAATATAAGATTTACCCTCGTATTTCGTTAATCCATACGCGTATTGGTATTTTATAACCACTTTTTTAAAACGGATCGAGTGACTCAACGTGAGTCAGAGGAAAAAAAAATACAGGCGGACAGACAGAGAAAGATAGAGAGATAGTGAGAGAGAGGGTTAGGGTCGGGAGGGTGAAGAGGGGGAAGGGAAGGGAATCCGATGAAGATAAAGAAGCGTCGATCGACAAGTGCGATAATTATACTTGGAAGAAAGAATTTTATTTTCATTCGAAACTCGCCTTTAACGAGACAACTTGAATTAAAACAATGTTTCGTCTCTCTCTCTCTCTCTCTCTCTCTCTCTCTCTCTCTCTCCCTCCTTTTTTTGTCTCCCCCTTTCCCCCTCTCCCTCCCGCCTTCCTTTCCTTCTTTTTTTTTTTCTTTTTCTCACCCTCCACTCTCTTTCTCTTTCTCGACGTTGAAGATTCATTTACATCCCCCTTTTTTTTTTTTTTAAATTAAAAACCATCGAGACAAAACGGGGGGAGGGGTAGTCAGGTTTAATGACGCACCATGGGTAATTTTAATCGAATTCGAAAATTTTTATAATAATGCAATTTTATTATTATTATTATTATTATTATTATTATTATTATTATATATATATATATATGTATATATATGTATATATAATGTAGAAATTATTGTTATAATATGATCATATTTATTACGTCGTTCACGTATGCTAATAATATTGTTTAAATATTATATATATATATATATATTTCATTATAGGAAATCACATGTTAGATCGGTTTTCTCTCTCTCTCTCTCTCTCTCTCTCTCTCTCTCTCTCTAGCGATCGTTTATATTATTTAGTAATCGAATTTTTGAAAATGACGCGCGCGTGACGTCTTCGATTCATTCGATTTCTTTTCTCTTTTTCACTTCTCTTCTTTTCTTTTCTTTTTTTTTTTTTTTTATTTTTATTTTTCATTTTCG
>OU426856.1:8354209-8359209 GCA_911387685.1 Dolichovespula media | reverse complement strand
AGAGATAGCGATAGACATAGATAGATAGATAGAGAGAGAGAGAGAGAGAGAGAGAAGAGGAGTGGGTGGGTGGGTGGGTTAGGCGGGAAAGAGGGAGGGATTAGGTAGACGGACGAGGGGGATGAAACGCGACGAACGAGATTTTGAAACGCGTATTGTCTCTAATATTATTCTATTATAATATAATTTGTACGATCGATAATCGATCGATAATTCATACGATTGATAATAGATCGATAATTCATACGATTGATATTAGATAGATAATTCATAAGATTGATAATAGATCGATAATTTATACGATTGATAATCGATCGATGACGAATACCATCCCGATTTCTTCTTCATCCTCCAAATCTTCCGCGGATTAGAATCTATTGTTGAAGGGATTAGAATTTTGACGACAATATCGATTCGATAGTCGCTAATAATTTCGTCGCGAAGATCGTCATCGTCATCGTCGTGTCATCGTCGTCATCGTTATCATCGTCATCGTCGTCATCGTCGTCATCGTCATCATCGTCAAAAAAGAACAAATGTAAAGTTTATGTCGCTTTATCTTAAATCTCTTTTCCATTGATTACTTAATTAACTAATTAATTAATTAATTAATTAATTTATTAATTTATTTTTCTTTTTGTAAATCATTTTCGTTCTTCCAAGCTTACACCCCTCCCCACTCCATCCCGTCCCTGGCCAATTTAATTCGATTGTGAAGTACATTTTTTCCCCGTGTTAAAAAAGTTCGACAAAATTTTGTCGGCGAAACAAGAAAGGGAGGAAAGAAAAACAAAAGGAAAAAAAAAACAAAATAGAAAAATCAATGGGTCGTAAGTAAACTCTACGTAGACGAAGAAGCAAGCGATAGATTTTAGTTTTGGATTCTCTCTCTCTCTCTCTCTCTCTCTCTCTCTCTCTCTCTCTCTCTCTCTCTAAGTCAATCGAACGTCTGTTTTCGGACGCATAGAAATAGTGAAGCATAAACAGATCTGAAGTACTCTCCCCTCCTCCCTCGTCCCTCCTACCTACCTCTCTCTCTCTCTCTCTCTCTCTCTCTCTCTTTATTTCCCATCGTAAACATTTAGTACACATTCTCGATATTGAACCCCGAGCCACTCGACCTAATTATTGTAATCATTCTCGTGGACCTCAGAATCTCGGTCACAATTACGTCCATTTAAAAAGATACTCTCTTACGTTTTCTTTTATCCTTTTTTTCTACCCCCCCCCACACACCCCACACCCCACTCCACCCCATCCCGTTTTTCTTCTTCGTCTTTCTTCGTTCGTATATCACGTGTAATACTATGTGATACGATACGTTACATTCGTAAGTTATTTATACATTGACGTTACATATCTCTCTCTCTCTCTCTCTCTCTCTATCTCTCTATCTTTATTTTTGTTGTTATTGTAGTCGTCGTCGTCGTTGTTGTTTTCATTAAAAATATAATGCCAATGTTCGTTAAGTTAATTGTGAATTTACGAATGAAATTCATACACGTGTTCGGATATACGTACATAGGATACATACGTTAATATACATAACATACATTACATACATATGTACATGTATATACATAGATACGTTTCATACATACGTACATAAGTATGCGCATACATATATATATATATATATATATATATATATATATATATATGTGAATAAATCCATATAGGATTTTATTTGAATTTTTTATTATTTCAATCATTACATTATATTAATTAAATTGTGTGTGTGTGTGTGTGTGTGTGTGTGTGTGGATAGATAGATAGATAGATAGATAGATAGATTGATATGTTTGTTCTTTTCCCTCGGGGATTGAAGGAGCTTCTCTCAATCGAGCCTATCAAAAACCTCTTAACAACGTCTCATAAACATTTAATTTCCGTAAAACTTATACCTAATATCAATTACAATCATCTTAAAACTATATTTATATGTGTGTATGTTATATCACATTTATTTTGAATTAATATAATATTATATGTTTAAAAAAGAATAAATGAACATATATATATATATATATATATATATATATAATATAGTGAGATAGAAAGAGAAAGAAAATGAGAAAGAGAGAGAAAAAAAGAAAGAGAGAAAGAGTAAGAGAGAGAAGAGAGAGAGAGAGAGAGAGAGAGAGAGAGAGCGAGAAAATGAGAAAGACAGGTGTATGAAAATTTTTGTCGAAAGGAATGCGGATGATATCGAGTTAGGTGAGGTGAAGGAGAAGGAGGATGAGGTGGAGGAGGATGAGGAAGAAGAAGAAGAAGAAGAAGAAGAAGAAGAAGAGGACGACGAGGAGGAGGAGGAGGAGGAGGAGGAGGAGGAGGATGCGGAGAGTTACTTCGGTCTCTTGAATTTTCTTCTTACCAAGAGTTTAGCCGAACATAAAAGAGAGATAGAGAGAGAGAGAGAGAGAGAGAGAGAGAGAGAGGAGAGTGGAACACAAGGCGTAACCCACTTTTGCAAAATTAGATTCGCACGCGTTCGTAGAGCATCAACGTCGAATCTAGGCGAGTATATACGAGGAGAGGAGGAGAAAAGAGGATTGGCGGAGGATCGGAGTGAGGAGATGAGAGAGGAGAGGAGAGGAGAGAGGAGAGTAGAGGAGAGAGTAAAGTAAAGTAAAGTAAAGTAAAGTAAAGTAGACGAGTCACCTCGGAGGGTCTCGTTCCATCCTCCTCCTCCTCCTCCTCCTCCTCCTTCTTCTTCTCCTCCTTCTTCTTCTTCTTCTCCTCCTCCTCCTCCTCCTCCTCCTTCTCCTCCTCCTTCTGTTCGTTCTTCTAAGCTTCCGACTCCCTGCTGAGTTTTGCTTACATCTATCTAACGTGAAAGCAGCTACAGTGCTGAAAACGATGTGCAGATGTGTCCAGCCAATCCTTTTCTTTCTATCTCTCTCTCTCTCTCTCTCTCTCTCTCTCTCTCTCTCTCTCTCTCTCTCTATCTCTCTCTATCTCTCTCTTTATCTCTTTATCTCTTTATCTCTTTATCTTTCTCTTTTTTCCTTTTTACTTTATTTTCACCGTTCGTAAAATTCGTTTTAAAGTAGAGATTCTCAACGTCACGTTTTGGCGTATACCTTTGAATATATATATATATATATATATCCTGTAAGATTGTACATACATTAAATATAAAATTTTATATATATATATATATATATATATATATATATACATATTCATACATATATATATATATATATATATATATATATATATATATACATATTCATACATATATATATATATATATACACATACATATACATAAATATATATATAGAATTTTATTTATATATGATATATAAAATTAATGTGTGTTATATCTATGTATATATATATATATATATATATATATATAAATAAAATTAAAAATAATATGTATATATATAATTAATATATACATAAATAAATCTGTGTGTGTGTGTGTGTGTGTGTGTGTATGCATATTTTTTTTATTTCATTTCATTTCATTTGATTTCAATTAATTTGCCATTGTTAACACCGGAACAGTATACTTCAATCTATTTATACTATACCGTGGTACGTCAAATAACGCTTACACATTTTCCCATCGACAACTGGCGCGGCGAGGTGAGGCGAGGTGAGGCAAGGGGTACTGGTTGACAAAGGGTAATGGAGACCCACTAACGGGATAGGAGGTCGCGAGAGAGGGGGTTGTGTGGTCAGAAAAGATTTAGAATTTAGGGTGGTAAATGTTGTAAAGTAAGATGGTACAAGTAGAACAGACAAATAAAATCGGTTGAGAATCGCCTAATCGCGGGATTAGCGTGCTGCGCGTTCTAACCAAATTCTCTTTTTCTGTTTTTTTTTTTCTTTTTTTTTTCTTTCTCTCACGCTTGCGGCATCACTCGATTCACAAAGATCTCTCTCTCTCTCTCTCTCTCTCTCTCTCTGTCGGCCGACATCTTGAAAATGAAAAGAAAGAAAGATGAAGATGAAGATGAAGGTGAAGATGAAGATGAAGATGAAGAAGAAAGAAAGGAAGATGGATGGACGGATGGATGGATGGATGGATGGATGGATGGATGGATGGATGTGGTCGGTAGGATATCGAAAAATATCCTAAACAAAAAATGGTCTATAAAATTCGGACGGCTGAAAATTTTCTATGAGATCAATCAATTTATTTATTGAATTAATCTAACAATAATAATCTCACCTACGGGAGGAATTTACGTGAATTTATCTTCGTACGAATTTTTAATACCACCGTGGGTTCGAGACGGTAATCGCCCGCGGACTCCTCTCCTCTTCTCGTTCGTGAAAAGGTAAAAAAAAAAAAAAAAAGAAAAAAACACCATGAAAAAAAAAAAGAAAAAAAAAACAAATCACGCGATACGGTACTTCTTTCTTATTATTACGAATCGTTCTTATTATACATTACGTGCAATTTCCCCTCCTCCTACCCACGACCTTCCCCTATACCCCTACCTCTCCCCCGCCCCCGTCCCACCAGCCAAGACTAGAAGAAGACAAATCAGAGCGATTTACTTCTAATATTCGAATTTATCATTAGATTATCGCGAGGGATCGTAAGATTCGTCCTAATAAATTTTCTTCTAAGCACTCCAAAAATAACGTGCGTCTAGATTGGAGAGAATGAGAGGGAGAGAGAGAGAGAGAGAGAGAGAGAGAGAGAGAGAGAGAGAGAGAGAGAGAGAGATAGCGGAGAGAAGAGAATCTTGGCCTCGAAGAGAGATGGACGGATAGATACGTATTAAGAGAGAGAAAGAGAGAGATAGTCAAGGTAATTAAGAGAGAGAGAAAGAGAGAGAGAGAGAGAGAGAGAGAGAAGGAGAGAGTTGTCTAATCACAAGAGGGATAGACTAGACTAGGAAGGAAAAGAGATGCAGGGGTTAAGGTCCCTGGGTCTTTGATCTAAGCACAGCCACGTGCATCATCAATGACTCTCTCGCATGAATTGTATGTAGATATGTTTGTGGTTTGTGTGTATGTGTGTGTGTGTGTGT
>OU426856.1:8336709-8344209 GCA_911387685.1 Dolichovespula media | reverse complement strand
GGGGATATTTAACAATTATTAAATAATACAAATATTTAATAATAATAATTATTATTATTATTATAATTGTTAATTATCAAGCGATATTATTTGTTATCGTTATGTTATATATTGTGTATCGTTGGATCACGGTATAGAATTATAGTATATACCCACAAACACGAACAAACACACACACACACACACATATAGTTAATTTATTTATAAACCAAAAAACTTTATAATACAACTATACTATATAGTATACACAACTATATTTATATAATAATATTATCAGATAAAGTTGTCGTCGTCGTTGTCGTTTACAAACAAATTAAAAATATTACCGAATAAAAAGGATCTCCGTTCTACTTTTTTTTTCTTTCCTTTTTTTTTCTTTTTTTTTTCTTTTGAAATTCTCTCTCAAATACTCGTAAGAGTAATATCGATAAACGATCGGTCGTTATGCTCTCAATAACTGTCGTAGAATCAAACGAATATTCCCTGTTTCCAAAAAAGAAAAGAAAAGCAAAATAAAACAAAAAAGAAATAAAAGGAACCGGGGCGGGGGGGGGGGAGGGGAGGGGAGGGGAGGAGAGCAAAAAAATAGATCGACAGTTGCGGCGGATATATTTACAACAATCGATCGTTTTAATCGAATTTACGACTGGGCGGGGGTCGTCCACCCGTCGCGTGAGATCATTGTAATCCGTGTTGGTAGAAAATTTTCATGAAATTAAATCAATTTGCTTAATCCTCTCGGTTAAGCCTTGTTTTCCTGTGTCGTCCATCTCTCTCTCTCTCTCTCTCTCTCTCTCTCTCTCTCTCTCTCTCTCTCTCTTCGTCTGCCCACTTATCTATCCATCCATCTATCTCTATCCATCTCTCACTCCGTTAATCTCAATCTTCTTGTTTAGTAGTCGTTAAGGATTATCTCGAATCACCAGGGAGTTGAATAATTATTCTCTCGTTGATGGAGATAGAAAGTGAAAACGTTGTGTGTTATGTGTGTCTGTCTCTGTGTGTGTGTGTGTGTTTAAGAATATCGGCGGGGACCGGTCTCTCTCTCTCTCTCTCTCTCTCTCTCTCTCTTACTATCTGTCTGTCGGTAGTCAAGTTGGAAATGTACGCGAGCTTATTTGCTTACGAGGTCGTTCGATGCTGGGAATGAAATCAGCAGAAACTTAAAGAGAAAGAGAGAGAGAGAGAGAGAGAGAGAGAGAGAGAGAAATTGTAGAAGAGAAATAGAAATATATATAGAGAGAGAGAGAGAGAGAGAAAGAGAGAGAGTGGACAGAAGGGAGGGGGTGGAGGGAGTGGTTATTTATTATTCTTACTTATCGTAAGTTGCAATGTCGAATATTTGTAAAATTAAAGAGAAAGATAGAAGGGATAGGGGAGCGGGGGGGGGGGGGAGATAGTTATATAATAAAAACCATGGAAAATTTTTCGGATATGAATTAAAGATAAATAAATAAAAAAATATTGGTGTGTGTGTGTGTGTGTGTGTATGTGTGTCTTGATAGTTTCATAATATATATTCTATTGAAGTTTTAATTCGTCATATAGTTCAAAACAATATTAACAAATTTTTGAATTCATATAGACGGTGTATTTTTTTCTCTCTTCTTCTTCGTCTTTTTCTTTTTTATTTATTTTCTTTTCAACGTAGAAAGAAAATTTTAATAAATATATATATAAATATATATATATATATATTGATATTGCTTACAGTACATTACTTACTTTGTACGCTTATCGTGATAACATTGGTATCGTTGGATATAATAAATTTAACGGTACGTATATATAAGCGCTATAAAATTGCAACGTTTATCGCGTACAGTATATACGAAGATAGCTAATACACACGTACACGTATAAAACACACACAAGCATACACACACAAACGTACACGCACATACACCTCTCTCTCTCTCTCTCTCTCTCTCTCTATGTAAAAATGTGCGTATACGTATACGTATATAAATTCACGTATACACTCACACCTACCTATAAGTGTGTACATACACACACACTCTCTCTCTCTCACACACACACACGCATATATTTTTTTACATATATATATATATATATATATATATATATTTTATTCGTACTTGCGCGCGCGTGCACGAGTATCTATTCGATAGTATCTACCTTTTGCTTGTGACGTTGTCGAGATCATCGTGAACATTCGGATATCGTTATTGCACGTCGGTCTTTAACGGCAAACGATAAATTTGTCGATTTTAAGATGCGTCGTTCGAATTTTTTCGTAAAACGAAAAGAAAGAAAACCAAAAATGAAAAAAAAAAAAATGGAAAGAAAAGACGAAAAAATGGAAAGAAAAGAAAATATTCTGACAAAAGTCGTCGTCGTCGTCGTATTCGTTGATTAGAGTTCGTTAAAATTGTATATCTGCTTCGAGGCTTCGTCGAATTTTTATGGCTGACAAGGTATGTCCGATTAGAGTAGTTTTTTATGAGTAATTATAAAAATTTTATTTAAAAATTCTTTTTTTTTTTTCTTTTTATTTCTATCGTTTTACGTTCGATAAATCGCAAGACGTGTTCGACTGCAAGCAAATAATTAAATGGTCGCGAGAAAGTTTAATTAATTTTAATTTTTTCTTTTTCTTTTTTTTCTTTTTTTTTTTTTTTTTTTAATATCGTCGAGGAAAGATTTCCCACGTATAGAAACTTTTCCAATAAACTAAATGAATTAATTAATTTATTTATTTATTTATCCTTCTATTTATTTATTCATTCATTCAATTAATTCACTTCTTAATATATTTATTCGTTAAAATATTTTTTTACGAGTTTGCAAAAGATTATTATTTTTTTTCTTTCATACGCAAAATCACGCGCGCGCGCGCGCACACACATTCGTCGCCATTAATATTGTTTCTCTTAATTAATTATTTTTAGGATTTTTGGATAAGAATATATATATATATATATATATATATATATATATATATATTATATATATTTTTATTTTTATATATATATATTTTTTTTTACAAGCAATATGTAGTGCATTGACAAGCGTCTAGATTTGTAATTTCTTTTCTTTTTTTTTTTTTTTTTTTTTTTTTCAAATGATACGATATCTATTTCTAATCATCGGGATTATCTACCTTATATCCCAATAATCTTTCTCAATGCAAATCGATATATGTGTAACGTGTGTTGTCCCGTAGGAAGGACGATGCACCCATTTCTCGAAGCGTGCAAAATCGGATTAACGCGATAATCGCCATCGTCGCATCCTGTTTTCAACGTGTTCGCTAAATATCATCTAAACGCGCCATCTCGAAACTTGTAAATATCTACCTGTCGCGATATACACGACAGGATAATTTGCATCGTTCACGGCGTTTATCGCTCTCCTTAGAGTCCTTGTTATTATTAACCTTTCTTCTTTCCTCTTTTACTCTTAATTTCTTTTCCCTTCCTTTTGTTTTGTCTTGTTTTTTTTTTTTTTTTATTTTTTTTTTATTGTTTTTTTTTTTATTTTACAATTTCGTCCCTCGTAAAAATTCGACTGCGAAGGATTTTCTCCGATTTTTCTTTTTGTTCCATTTTGCTTTGTGTTCTTCGTTTTTTTCTTCTCCTTAAGATTTTTTAAATTAATTAATTAATTAATTAATTATTATTTTCCTGTTTTCCCTTTTCTTCTCACGATTTTTTTTTTTTTATTAATTAATTGATTAATCAATCAATCGATTAATTAATTTATTATTATTTTCGTTTATTCCCTTTTATTCTTGTAATTTATTTATTTCTTTTTTTTTTTTGTTTCTTCTTTCATTGCAATTTTTCGATATTCGTTGCACGAAGGAATTGCCAGTGTCACCCTTTTGTACGTACGTTTTTAGAAAATAGATTAGAGATTCATTTAGACCATTCCGATCTCTCTCTCTCTCTCTCTCTCTCTCTCTCTCTCTCTTTCTCTCTTTCTTTTCGAAATTATAAGATTCTTCGAGAGGAAAAAATAGTTCGTAACGTTTGGACGATGATTTAGAATTTGGACGCTCATAGAAACAAACCCGTGTTCCTCTTTCTTCCCCTTTCTTTCATGCTTTTACTTCTTTTTTTTTTTTTTTTTATTCTTTTCTTCTCCTTCTTTCTTTCTTTCTTTCTTTCTTTCTTTCTTTCTTTCTTTCTTTCTTTCTTTCTTCCGCAAATAGTCGAAATAGTTTATAAAAAGGGAAGCTCGCCGTCAAAAAAAGTTTTGGAGTCGCGCCAGTTAAACTCGAATATCACGGATATTCATTCGACTTTGGAGCCGGTACGACCAGTTTCATAGGAACCCGACGACCTTCGTTGAAATGTGTAATATAATAGTCGGAATTAATTGAACATTTTTTTTTCCTTTACTTTCTTTTTTTTTTCTTTTATTTTTTATTTTTTTTATTTTTTTTCAACGACGAAGAACAAATATTCTTGACCACCTACGGAGATATATATATATATATATATATATATATATATATGTGTATATATGTATGTATATACAAATACACATACATATTTGTACGTATATATGGATCTACGTACCGTACGTATGTACGTATGCACGTATGCACGTATGCGTACATACATATGTATGTATGTATGTATGTATGTATAAATGTATGTATGTATGTATGTATAAATGTATATATAAATGTATGTATGTATGTTTGTATAAATGTATATATGTATGTATAAATGTATGTATGTATGTATGAATGATAAATGTTTGTATGTATGTATGTATAAATATATGTATAAATCTATGTATGTATGTATGTATAAATGTATGTATGTATGTATGAATGATAAATGTTTGTATGTATGTATGTATAAATCTATGTATGTATGTATGTATAAATGTATGTATAATAAATCTATGTATGTATGTAAGTATGTATGTATCTATGTATATGTGTATGTACTCGAATTATCTTTCGATTATCTCCAATATCTGTCTTTTGCTTTTCATTGCTCAAAAAAGAAAAAAAAAAAAAAAAGAAGAAGAAAAGAGAGGAAAAAAAAAAGGAAAAAGATGAATCGATAAAGAGAACAATTAATGAGAGAAATATTTGTATTATTTTTTTTCCTCTTCATTATCTTCTTTTTTATCTTCTTCTTTTCTTTTTTCTTTTTTCCTTTTTTTTTTTTTTTTTGAGAAATTTCTAAGTAATCGTTCGAAGGATCTTTCGCGAGAAGTTGACAGAACGGAAGAAAGAAGAAACGACGAAAAAAAAATCATCTCCGTTATCTTCAATATTTATCTCTGTTTTTTTTTCCTTTTTTTTTTTTTTGTTCCCCGAAATAGGAAGAGGAAAGGAAAAATAGTCGTATTAACTTTTTCTTCTTTTTTTTTCTTCCCGTTATTCTTTTTTTCTTCTTTCTTTCTCTGTTTTTTTTTTTTTTTTTTTGTCGGGAGAAATTTCGTAGAAATCGTTCGAAGGATCTTTCGCGGGAATGCAAGAAAAAAATATTTTAAAAAGACACAAAAAAGACAAAAAAAATTAAAAATAAAATATAAAAACAAATCCATCTTCGTTGTCTTCGATGCGTCTGTCCGTTCTTTTTTCTTTTCTTTTCTTTTTTTTTTTTTTTTTTTTTTTTTTTTTTTATATTAAAATCGAAGACGATGGTATGAAGGAATAAGAATGAAAAGAAAAAAAAAAGAATTATAATAACAATAATAATAGTAATAATAATTATGTCTTTTCGAAAAAAAAAAAAAAACTGATCTTGACGATTAATCGTCCCGATAAAAATTTTTACCGATGGAATTGTAATCTTCGATGACGGTCGTAAATAAACTTACGTCCGTTTTTATGACGAAAATTCGAAGAAAAATAACAACGAAAAGAATGTAAGAGGAGAAAAAAAATGCCATTAAAAAATCTCTTTCGTGTAAATCGTTTTTTTAACGGGGGGAACAAGTAGCATATGATTTTAGTAGTGGTATTGTCGTCAATTGGTATTGGAAACATCGTTTTACAGGCCACCCAGAAGTTCTCCATTGTTGTATCACACACACACACACACACACACATATATATATATATGTATATATATATATATATATATCGTATAACATCCTGTACGAGTTGCATCCACCATCGTGAAGTGTACGTTTATTTAGTGATTATTTGATATTTGATAAAGAAAAAAAAATTCATAGAATATTCGATACTGAATCATATATATATATATGTATGTATGTATGTATGTATGTATGTATGTATGTATGTATGATGATTGTACGTATACATTCATATATATGTGTACTAATGTCCTAATACCTCAAATTAATTTGATTTAGAAAGAAAGAAAGAAAGAAAGAAAAAGCAAGGATGGATTCAAAAAAAAAATAAAAAAAAAAATATGGAATTAATTCCTGAGTTAATCATAAATATCAATTAACGACGAATCACAGAAGCTTACGGTATCGCTTTAGGCAGGTAGAGAAGTGTGGTGGATGGTTGCTACGGCGTAGGGCGGAGTAAAGGTGCGGAGTGAGAGGGGACGAGGGGCGTTAGTAAGAAAGGGTCCAAAAGTTCTCAAGTGATTTTTTTTTTTTCCTTCTTTTTCTTTTTTCTCAATCTCCCTTTCTTTCTTTCTTTCTTTCTTTCTTTATTTATTTATTTATTTCTCCGAGAGATGCAGTCAGAAGTCTATAGATTCTTTTTGAAAAAAATTATATATCCTAACTAGAAAATATCTTCAAGAAGATTTTGTTTTTCTATTGCGCATCAGAGACTACACTATCGCGAACGAACACTTTTCTTTTACTTTTCATTTCTTTTCATTTCTTTTATTCATTCTTTCATTAATTTTCTTTTCCTTCTTTTTCTTTTTTCTTTTCTTTCTTTCTTCCGATCGGCTCCGAACAAAAACGTCAACTTCGATCGTCGATTTTATAGAACATTTTTTCGACTGTGCCGATCTAGGAACATTTAGTTTTTTTATATTCCCCTAACCTCTTTCCGCCACCCCTACACAATACTTCGTAATCGTATCGATGCTTCAATAAAATAATGATAGATATACATACGGTATATACATGAATACATACATACATATATATAGACATACGACAAAATTTTTTATATTTTTTTATATACATACATACATACATGCAATACATACATACATGCAATACATACAATACATACATACATACATACATACATACATACAATACATGTATATGGTCCATGTAGTTTCAATTTTCATCGAAAGGAACCACCCACCTATTCACACACACAACACACATACAACACACACACACACACACACACACACACACAGACACGTAAACTAAAGTAAAAACTAAAATAAAAATTAAATTAAAATTAAACTAAAATTAAACTAAATCATTGTATAAATATGTTTATTGCGGGGGCGAGAATATGTGCTTTTACGATTTACATTTGAGAGAGAGTTCCTATAAGCTTACTCTCGAGCTCTCTTGTCTAAGAGAAAGGGTCGGGGGAGGAGGAGGAGGAGG
>OU426856.1:8326709-8331709 GCA_911387685.1 Dolichovespula media | reverse complement strand
GGGGGTATAGGATTCGTGTCGTTTTATTCAAAAAAAAAATAAATAAATAAATAAATAAAAAAAAGGAAAAAATAAAAAATAAAAATAAAGAAAGAAAGATTAAAAATGAAAACAAAAAACGGTACGAAAGAGTGCAATAAAAAAGAATAATAATAATAATAATAATAATAATAATAATAATAAAAAAAATGAAGAAGAAGAGGAGGAAGGATAAACCCGGAAAAGGGAAAGAATTAGGATTGTTTATAAGAAGCGCAATATCATCTCGGCCCTTTTGTGAAACCATTTAAGGGTGTCCCATTCGTAATCCGCTAAAAGTAGTCAAGTAAACGGGACATCTCGCGATCAGTAGAAATGCAGCAACAGCAATAGCAACAGCAATAGCAAAAGCAAAAGCAACAGCAACAGCAACAGTAAAATCAACATCAACATCCACAGCAGTAACTGCAACTACAACTGCAACTGCAAACTGCAACGACAACTGAAAGGCCGAGTTGTCCAATACGTCCACTGTAGTAATATAACCAGGTGCAAGCACTTGCATTGGGTTTACTATACGTTTCTCTCTTTCCCCCTCTCTCCGCTTCTTCTTCTTCTTCTCCTCCTTCTCCTCCCACCCCTTCACCTATCCCCCCTCTCTCTTTATATATATATATATATATATATATATATATATATATATATATATCTGTCTCTTTCATTCGGGTCCTCCGAAGCCGCCATCCTTTCTTACATTACTATCGTAGATGCCGACCGAATGGGAGGAGAGAGAGAGAGAGAGAGAGAGAGAGAGAGAGAGAGAGAGAGAGAGAGAGAGAGAGAGAGAGAGAGAGAGAGAGAGAGAGAGAGAGAGATAGAGAAGTGCAACGGCAGAATGCAGGATGCAAAGCGTAGAATGCAACAAGAACTACAGAAGAAGAAGAAGAAGGAGGAGGAGGAGGGGGAGGAGGAGAAGGGGAAGAAGAAGCGATCGCGGACTTGAAATGAAACTTTCTACGAGCTACGAACTTGCTGATTATCTTTGAAACCACCATAGACCATTCCCATCGCTATCACCGTCGGTCACTAACGCGGCCACCCCTCCTCCCACCTCCTTTTCCACCTTCCCTTCCTCGCTATGTCCCATCGTATTTTTCTCGACGTACTTTTTCTATGCTCTTCGATTTTCTACCTACCCACCCTATGTACTTTCTCTTTTCGATTTTTCATACTTTTCTTTACTTCTTTTTTTTTTTTAATTTTAATTTTAATTTAACTTGAATCGTATTCCTTCTTTTCGCTTTTATCTCTCATTAAATCTCGTTCTCGGTGCGATCAAACGTTCCGTCATATTTTTCTGAAAAGTCTTGTGTCCGAACTAAACGAAACAAAACAAAACAAAACAAAACAAAGAATAATAAAAAACAAAAAGAGAACAAAAAGGACGAAATAGAAGCTCGGCAAGAATTCTTCATTTATTTATTTATTTATTTATTTATTTTCCTTTGTGTGAATTTTCAATTCTTTTCTTCTGTCTATCCGTCTGTCTTTCTATCCATCTGTCCGTCTATCCGTCTGTCTGTCTATACGTGCGCGTCTGTGCGCGCGCGCGCGCGCGCGTATATATTAATTGTTTTCTCTAAATTAATTTCCATTTTCTTTGATAAAATGAAATAACGGGACATTCGAAGGATCAAACGTAAGATGTACGAAGAGGAAAGGAATGAAAAATAAAATGAAATGAAATGAAATAAAATAAAATAAAATAAAATAAAATAAAACAAAATAAAATAAAATAAAATGGAAAAAAAGAAAAAGAAAAATCGTCTCGTATCGATCTATAATAGGATCGATATATATATATATATATATATATATATATGCATATATATATATATATATGTATGTATGTATGCATATATATATTATATGATATAAAAATACATATTTGCTTACCACGTAGGTAAGAGGAGGAGAGAGAGAGAGAGAAAGAGAGAGAGAGAGAGAGAGAGAGAGAGAGAAGAGAGAAAGAGATAGAACGAACGGTTGGCGTTAAGGAGGCGTTGATAATCGATAAATATCCCTTAGTTACCTGTTAACTCGGCCTCCTCGTAATTCCTATAACGAGCCATGGTGTATCATTATATAGCCAGTCAGGTTTCCTTCGGCCGTCTACACAAAAAGACGGAGAAAGAATGAAAGAAAGAAAGAAAGATAGATAGATAGATAGATAGAAGAAAAGAAAGAAAGAGATAGATAGATAGATAGAAAGAGAGAGAGAGAGAGAGAGAGAGAGAGAGAGAGAGAGAGAGAGAGAGAGAGAGAGAGAGATTATAGGGATAAAGGATATTCCCGTAATTAGGAGCAATAATTAATTATTTTCGTCCTTCTTACTATTTTCTTTCTCTATCTCTATCTCTTTCTATACCAACTCCCCCACCCATTACTTGCTACCACCCCTCTTTCAACCTTATCGTCGTTATTGGATAAATTCTAGACGTTGTATAGTAGGTATCCAATTATGTTGATTGTTCGAAACGATACTAATCGTTTTTCATCGTTTTGTTTAATGGTACATATAGATAAATACGAATCGAACTTTTTTCCCAAAAGGATTGATAATACGTCAATGAGTGTGTGTGGTGTGTGTGTGTGTGTGTGTGTGGGTGTGTGGGTGTGTGTATGCGCGTATGTGATTGGGTCTGTGTGTGTAACTCGACTTGACTGTAATTGCATATCATTCTCTCTCTCTCTCTCTCTCTCTCTCTCTCTCTCTCTCTCTCTCTCTCTCTTTCATTTCTTTTTCTTATTTTGTTTAAGTCAGAGAAGACTAATAGCTCCGATCGTGGTTCATTAATGCTTCCTTCTTCATCTCTCTCTCTCTCTCTCTCTCTCTCTCTCTCTCTCTCTCTCTCTCTCTCTCTCTCTTATTTGATATTCTCGGTCTCATTATCGCCATTCTCTTCTCGTCTCTAACGAGACGAGACGAAAGGTGGATTTAGAAATGTCGTGAGAAACTATCCTATTATTTTCTTTTATTCGATACACACATATATACATATCTATATGCACGTACGCATGTTCGTATTGCACTGTAAGTACGTACGTATGTATTTTTTATATATGTATCTATCTATCTATCTATCTATCTATCTATCTATTTATATATGTATGTTATTTGTGTGTATGCATGCATGTATGTATTTTATTTGTATATATTTATGTATGTATGTATGTATGTATGTATGTATGTATGTATGTATGTATGTATGTATGTATGTATGTATGTATGTATGTATGTATGTATGTATGTATGTATGTATGTATGTATGTATGTATGTATGTATGTATGTATGTATGTATGTATGTATGTATGTATGTATGTATGTATGTATGTATGTATGTATGTATGTATGTATGTATGAAGTACGTGTGTATATATGTGTATGTATGATGTATGTCCTCTTTCTTCCATTATTTTATTCTTATTCTTAGCAAGTACGGAATGCAAGCGTAGGTGGGTTTTAACGTGGGTGTTCTCTCCTTGTCTAGCTTAGGCGGGTATGTGTGTGCGTGTGTGTGTGTGTGTTACCCCCACTCGCTCCCCTCCCCACGTTGCTTAGAGAAAACCTAGGATATTGTCTCTTTTGGCCAATCCATATCATATAATATGTATTACATAAATGAGTGAGTTAAATATAAATGATTTCACTTTTTTCGACCTGGTATATCTTCCGATATAAGGAAGTAGAGAGAGAAAGAGATAGGGATAGAGATATAGAGAGAGATGGAGATAGAAATAGAGATCAATGAAAAATTATTAGAACATCTATATATATATATTTATTTATTTATTTATTGTATGAATATTACGTATATTAAATTTATATTATAATATTAACTACGCTTGGATATATATATATATATATATATATATATATATATATATATATATATATAAACTTTTTTTCATCGTGTTCATATCTACCGACATATAAAAAAATTAACAAAAAACATTAATAAACAAACAAAAAATATATAGTTTATTATATATATAAATATATCGGTATATAAATAAAAATTTGTTCTCTACTTTATGCTAGTTCATACATAAAAAAAAAAGAACCAAGCATATTAAGCAACATAAGCAACAATTTGAAATACATTTACTACACACACACACACACACACACACACACACACACACACACACACACAAATAATCGACAAAGTTCATATCCATATACATACGCATCTCACGTATCCAAGAAAATAGATAACAAAAATTAATGCGAGTTCCATCGATGTAAAAACAAAAAAATAAAAAAAAAAATAGAAAGAACAAAAACGGGTAAGAAAATTTAATGTCGAAAATTTAATGTCGAGGATGGCGTGGGGGGGGGTGTGTTAGGTAGGGAGACGTGTTGTAAGCGGTGAGGTGGGGAGTTGTGGAGGTGGGGAGGTGGGGGTTAAAAGGATATAATGGATAGAGACAGACAAGTGTCTTCGTCATCGTCGTCATCGTCGTCGTCATCGTTCGTACGTGTAAAATGTATTATATTCGTTTCGTTATCCCCCGTTTATTTTTTTTCCCTTTCTTTCTTTTTTCTTTTTTTTTTTTTTTTACAGACGGGCCATATGAAAACTTCGAGCGGAAATTACTTCATTAAACCGGCCGAGCATTGGCGCGAGAACGAGAAGGAGTCAATGATGGCATCCTCATTGCAGCATGCTATCTACCGGGTGCGTCCTCCCACCGAGTCAACCTCGTCGAACGAAGTTGACGAGGATCCTGCCGAGGGTGTTCGCAACTGTGCCGTCATTGGTAAGATCCTTTAAGCCTAATTTCTCTTTGTCTTTTTTTGATTTTTTTTTTCTTTTTTTTTTTTTTTTTTTTTTTCTTCTCTTTTAAGCTTCCACCCTTCGAAAAAAGGAAGGTTCGTACGTACATCTCTCGTAAAGTATTTTTCGACTTTTTTCTTTCTTCTGTTTTGCTTTCCATTTTTTTTTTCCTTTTCTTT
>OU426856.1:8314209-8316709 GCA_911387685.1 Dolichovespula media | reverse complement strand
AGATTTAGATTGGTATTACTATAATCGAGTATAAAATAGTGGATAACAATTTTGAATAGGAAATAATAATTAGCGTTTGTCAATTTAATCATTTATAATTCAAATTTGTTGATTCATCATCTATTAAAAGAAAACAAAATATATATATATATATATATCTATACTTATCTAAATATTTATAGATAAATTTATATCTATATATTATACAATACGAAAGTTATAATATCGCTGTACTTATTTCTCTGTACTATATTTATCGTTATTTATTATTATTATTTATATTTACCCTAATTATTGTTTACTATATATATATATATATATATATATATACACACATTCTAAAGGTAATAATATTACTTTTATCCGATTAAGTGTAATTAACTGTTGAAATATTTACATAAAAATTTGCCGTACTTACGGTGATCGTGTAATTAAATTTTTGTCGATGAAACGATACGGCAGAGAGATAAAAAAGAAAAAAGAAAAAAATAAGAAAAAGAAAGAAAAGAAACTGGATAAAAAAGACCAGAAACATATGTCGATCTATTCGAAGTTATACATGATGTTATGGAAAATGGTTGGCAATGTTTTTCTACCACGATTTTAATTATTCGGAGAAATCGAATATAATCGATCTATAATTCCATCGAAGATTACTGTTTTTTTTCTTTTTTTTTCCCCCCCCCCCTGTTTTTCTCGCTCCTTTCAAATCTTTTAATAATAATCATTCGAAAGTTTACTTTCGTACCTTATAATTTCCCACCGGTGAAAGTATCTTTCAGATGTCTTTAATTTTTCCCCATAGATTTCTTTCATTTTTTTTTTTTTCATTTTATTTTATTCGTTTTCTTTTTCTTTTTTTTACTTTTTCTCTTTTCTTTCCTTTAATTGGTTTTTTTCTTCTTCTTTTTTTTTTTCCTTTTTTCTTTTGAGAAGATTATGTGAAACGTTTTGTAATATTCAAGTATATGTGATGTACGTGCATATTTGAATAATGTGTTTACGTACATACAATACATACATACATAATACATACATACATATATACATACATACACACAGACATACATATATACATACATACATGCATATATATATATATATATATACATATATATATATATATATATTTATTTATTTATTTATTTTTATAAATATATACGTACACACATAAATCAGAGATCGGTTAAAATTCTAAGGTAAATCACTTCGAGCCCATATAAGAATGTTCACTCTTATGGGGGGATTTGTGTTCTCGCGAGCGCATGCTTTACCTCCGACCCCTGAGCTCGCTTTCTCGTTGGAATTCCATAATCTTTCGATCGGCTTCTCCGACGCTTACGAGGTGCCTCTTCTTTCTCCTTCTATCTGTCTGTCTATCTTTCTCTCTCTCTCTCTCTCTCTCTCTCTCTCTCTCTCTCTCTTTTTCTCTTCGATTACGTCGTACAAGAGAGAACTCGTAGAACAACGGAAAGGTAGAAGAGGAGGTTGAGGTTGAGGTGGAGGAGGAGGAGGAGGAGGAGGAAAGTGGGAAGAGACATCTCTGTTGCATAAATTTTTTTGGGGTGGTTAAAAAGAGAAAAAAAAGAGAACTAAAATACCTCCGGAAAAGATTAAAAAGATTTCAAGGGATCTGCGTGGTTTATATATATAAAATATATTTAATATATATATGTATATTATATATGATTATATTATATAATATATACTATATTCTATATATATAAAATATATATATATATAATATTTACTATATTATATATATATATATATATATATAAATAAAATATATATATGTAATATAAAAATATTATATATATAATATAAAAAAATGTATTATCATATTTACATAAAAAAATAGATATACTAGATTTAACATACATTAAATATAATAAATAATATGTGCGTGTGCGTGTGCGTGTGCGTGTGCGTGATGTTCCTTCTTATTTTTTTTTTTTTCTTTCATTTACTTATTTACTTTTATTTATTTATTAATTTATTAATTCCTTTTGTATTTTTTCTTTTAAATATAATTTTTTTTTTTTTTTTTTTTTAAATTAATACCAAACGAGTTCGATCGGATGCCACGAATAGTTCATATTTCAAAAAGGGCAATCCGAGTTACGTCTTCTATACTTTTCTTCGTTTATCTTTTTATCTCCTTTTTATCCCTTTTTTTAACCTTTTTTTAACTTTCCTTTCCTTTTTTTCTTTTTTTTTTTTTTTTTTTTTTTAAACAAGATCAGATCCGAATCTTAAGTGAGTATAAAAAATTCAAGCCTCGTAAGAGACGCGTTTCTCGATGATGGCCGCTGGTGCTGGCTACGAAGATATCCTGAAAATATATCTTAAAGGCGTCTTTGTTTCCAATGTAACCGGGAATAGACGCCGCCGCGTCTTTCGCCTTGGCACGAAAAAAAAAAAAAAAAGTTTATATCGAATGTGGTTGGCAAGTAAACTCGATCGGTGCTGCGTTCACCTACACGTTCGTTATTTCAAA